>LOEQ01004681.1:194677-206468 GCA_001685075.1 Bramus lutescens | reverse complement strand
GGTGTGGGAGGTCCTTCTGTCTATGTGTTGCTTTTATTGGTTAATGAATAAAGAAACTGCCTTAACCTGTTCATAGGGCAGAACTTAGGAAGGCAGGGAAAAACTGGACTGAATGCTGGGAGGAAGAAGGCAGAGTCAGAGAGATGCCATGGATCCACTCCCAGAGTTAGACATGCCAAGACTTTGCTGGGAAGCCACTGCCAGGTGGCGATACACAGATTAATGGAGATGGGTTAAATTAAAATGTAAGAGCTAGCCGATAAGAGGTTAGAGCTAATAGGCCAGGCAGTGTTTTAAACAATATAGTTTCTGTGTGGTTATTTTGGGTCTTAGCTATATGGGCGGCTGGGAACTAACAAGCCACCCTTCTTACTACACTAAAGTCTTTAGTCAACTTGTGATCCAACGCACAGGATAAACCCCCAGAAAAAGGATGCTTTTTCATTTCATGTACCCTGCACTGGACACTCAGATGATCTCCTAGAGTACCCTTCCCATACTATATACAGTTTATTTCATCGATATTTGATGCAAGGCAATATGAGCTCTGTTCTAGGGAAAATGTAGCAACTGGTTCCTGCTTATTGTTACTCAATTTTCAGCTGCGTATGAGTAATTTTGGCTGTGAAGAAGTCAGAAAGAGCTGGGAGAGCTTCTCTCGTGTTCCAGGCAGGAAAGGAGCTCCAGGAGAGGTCCTCCAGTGGATGCCTAACTAGTCCTTGGCAGAGGGAATGTCGCCAAGCAAAGTCAAATCAACAGTGGCACTTGGCATCGTAATGATCAGTGAAGTGTTGTCAATGCCAAGATGAATTCTTAGTGAGTGGAAAAACCACAAAGTGTTGAAGTAACCTGCCTCAACAAGAAGCAGGCACCAAAGACAAGCAGCTCTTATGCTGGCTGTTACAGCTGGCTGGGAGAAACAGCTCCAATCCCGTGAGAAGGAGAGATGCAGGACTCGCTAATTTAGGTACAAGATTTCAGTGAGTAGACGGTAAACAATCCCTTCCTCTCATAGCCACATAGATAGCTGCAGGCCTGAAGATAAGTTAATAGCTTTCCCTAAATCATTTACTAGAAATGAGTGGAAACTGCAGTCGATTTGCCTTGTTTTCGTGTTAGGAGCAACATTAAACCTCAGCTTGTGGTAGTGAGTTACTTAACTGAATAGGACATCGATAATCTAATTCCCACTGTGTTAGACATAAAGAAACTGAAGTTTCCTTCTGAGGAAATTTTGTTGGATAATGAACTTTTTCTGTGTTGACAAATAACCATACCTGGTACCTTTGAGGACACAGGCTTCTGCTCATGGCTAAATAACGAACTGGCAGCTTTTCGTGTTCTCCTTTCTTCCATCTCATCACCCTACCATGGGGTCCTTTTCCCCTTCTCAACACCCCGAGTCTTTTTCCTCTTCTCATCTAGTCTTATCTTATTTCTCCTTTGTGGTTAGAAGACTAAGGTTTAACCACATACAGTAACATCAGTTGTCTTAATAGAAGCAAAATTGGGTTGGGGTGATGACTCAGAGGTGAAGAGAATTATGAGAACTTGCTGCTCTTAAAGAGGATCTGGATTGAGTTCCCAAATAGTAGATCACACTGTCTGTAACCCCAGTTCTAGAGGATCCTCCGCCCTCTTCTGGCCTCTGCAGGCACCGACACACACATGGTGCTCATACAGGCATGTACGCAAGACACTCATACAGATAAAATAAAATAAATGCATCTTCAAACAGGATGCAAAATCTTTCCAATCTTTTCGAACATTCAGATGCATAGATTACCCAAGTGTATCTTTATCAATTTGTTTACAAAAGAAATTTTGGCACAAGTTGTAAATGGCAGTGTGTGTGTGTGTGTAAGACAAAGTCACTCACTGGTCATTCCAGACTTGAGTTGTGACAGTGGGGCTTTTCTCAGAACACTGTTAATTAGCTGATGGCCCTCTAGATAAAGGGTACATGTCAGGTGGTTGCTTGTCAAACACAGGTATATACACATGGCACCAATTTAGCACTGGCTCTGTCTAGCTGAACAGTCACTGTCATCATTACCACCTCACACACCTTCCCCTGCTTAACTTTTCTCCCAGATTCCTTGGAGGCCTTCTTTCTCTATTTTCTGGTTTTTACTCAGAAATTAAGAGCATTCTGAATGAACACTTGGTGTGTTGCTATTTCTTTTCCTATCCCTGTCTGACTTGAGGCCTAGCTGGGGGCCCTCTTTGGTTTAATCTTTATCATTGTCACCATCATCATCCAACATCAAACTCCCTTTATCAGAGGATGCTGGTTCTCTCTGCTTCTACCTATCAAATACTGGAATTTATAGGTATGTCATGCCCAGCGTTTCTTTCAGTATTTTAAAGGTATTTTTCTATCTAATTTACATATATATATATATATTTAAAAGATTTATTTATTATGTATACAACATTCAGCCTCCATGTATACCTGTATGCCAGAAGAGGGCACCATATCTCATTATAGATGGCTGTGAGATATAATGTGGTTGCTGGGAATTGAACTCAGGACCTCTGGAAGAGCAGTCAGTGCTCTTAACCTTTTCCTACTCAGTTCTAAGCCAATATGACTCGTTATTTACTGTGAGTGCAATCTCCAGAAAACTTTAGAGCACCAAATCCTGCCCTGAGAGTGAATTTGTTTTTATTCCAGCACACCTTTAGTCCCAGCACTCAGGAGGCAGAGGCAGGTAGATCTCTGAGTCTGAAGTCAGCCAGCCTGGTCTACAGAGAGAGTTTTAAGACATTCAGGGCCACATAGAGAAACTCTGTCTCCAAAAACAAAAATCCAACGAACAACCAGAAAAACAAAAAAGTAAACTCGTTTTTGTGTCCCCTTAAAAGCTGCTGGAAGTATGGTCGCTTTGTAACTGTCAGGCTGGCAGTCCTTGTGGCTTTATGGAGCTGTCTAAATGCTACCACAATAGCTAACTGAAAGTGAAAGTTGAAGGGAAACAGCACGATTTTACTATCATACGTTTGATATATATATATTAAAGCTAAACTTTAGGGTGTATCGATCACTCTGCATGGCTGTATAAACAAATCACTCTAAAATCCAGTGGTTTTAAACAGCTACCGTTTCTTCTGTAAGATTCACTGACTAGTTGACTGCTGCTGCATGATTTGGTCTGTGCAGGCTGGTCTCCATGCTTCTCCCCTTCCTTACACCAGCTAGCTGAATGGGTAATATTCCTTTCAAATGCTCCTTTCATGCTCCAAAAAGGAGCTGAGGTCCAAAAGGACAAGAAAAATATACAGTGCTTCCAAAGCCTAGAGCTGGAATGGTGGATTGTGACTTTTGCTTTGTTACCTGACCTATGGAAAATGACATAGCATAACCCTAGGTCAAGGGAGGAGAAATTAAAAGCCACCAATGAGAAAGCCATAGTAGGGTGTGAACAAAAGGAAGCCAGAGCAATGTTAGGGATTGGCTTTTTACTGACTTTCTAAGTTTTCATCTAAGTTTTGATGTGCACTCTATTGCCATGCTTTATCTCATTTTTAGAAAGCATTATGCAGTGTAATAGCAATATTCCAGGGTAGGGACAGGTGCTTGAAGCCCATGTAAAATTGTAGATTCAAGTATTTATCTTACTATGATGACATAGAGCAGATCAAATTAGCTGCCATGAAATTGCGTGATCTATTTACATTATGTTGATAACTATATCATAACTGTGCTACTACTCTTCAAGATGAGAAATCTTAGTCCAAACTTACAGCCAATTATAACATGATCAAAGGAATATATATTCTGAAAATATAAAGTTAAAAATTAAATATTTTGCTTATTCTTTCATCTGAGTAGATTTATATCAATAATGAAAATATAAATGCAATTCTATTTAATAAAAATATTTACCATAAGTAAGTGTTGGGTTAGAAGGTTTCAGAAAATATGAAGTCAAGTGATGAAGCAAATTATTGCATTTTATCTAGTTGAGAGACTTGGAGTAGTGCAATAATGACTATACTTCATCCTGCCCAAGCTAAATAAATTGTGATTCCCTTTTTGGACATATAAGTGTCTCATAAATGCTATCTAGAACTGACTGCAACTCATGTTACAATATATAATATGAAATAGCTTAGTGTACTTCAGTGTAACAAACCAGAACTAAGATATATACTGTTGGAATATCCGCACAACTTTTTTTGTATTATATTACAAAATTACATACTTTATTTTTAATTATGTTGGGTCAAACATATATTTTGATCATGAAGAAATGGTAAAGACTAAAAATGGCACTAGTTTTCATAGAGATATGAAACTCTGATGATTTTCATGATCAACTGTAAATATCTGTAAGGAATCTTCCCGGGAAGCCCTTTGTTTACAGACACATCTGGTTTTAAGCCAATGCTTCATTATTTAACAAAGGAAACACTCCTTACCTTGGTGCTTTCCCTAGTAAACAAACTATTTACCAGGAATTGTTTTTACCTAGGGAAAATGTGATTCTACACACCACTTCCTCCAAGCAATGATACTCGATGATAAATATGTAACTCTTAAAAAAAGCATAGGGGAGAATGTGTGTGTATGTGTGTGCAGTTTTACATTAGATATTAAAGTGTTTGATTCCCACATAGAACTGTACTTTTCCACATCATATAAAGTTTAATATTTTTTTCCAAAGAAAAGACAACACTGCAACCTTGCTCTTTTGTGGCTGGTGACTGAGTTTTACAGTTTAGCTTCAGTTGGCTCTGCTTACTTCAGAGACGGTGAGGGCATGGGAATGTGTTTTAAAGCGGATAGAGAGGAGGAGATTCTAATATGTAAATTACCTGTTGTACCTCCTCAGAGAACCAAGGACATGGATGACATCACTGCTTTCTCTGGAGCTCTCTCATATGTCTCTCATCCCTCATCTTATTACAAGTGACTTTTAGAGCCATGGCACTCAGAGGGTGACCGAGAGGTTCCGTAACACAGGAGTGATCACCGGAAATACGGAATCTCAGGTCCAGTCCCAGACACACTGAGTCAAAATTGCATCTTGTCAGAATCTACAGGCAGTGCACAGGGTGGTGTCCTTAAGGAGTACGGTGGACAGGATGCAGTGGAAACTTGAGACTTTAAGACATTTGAAAAGCAGGATCCATGCCGGTAAACACTACTCACCTGTACGGGAACCATGGCTAAAACAAATAAAAACAAATGGAAAACACAAGCAGTAGAAAACTTTACAATGAAGAAGATCTGTGGAAATACAGTAGGGTGTCTGACACGGAACCCCAGTCCAACAAGCGGAAGTAGAGGACTGTTAAAGGAATATTTCTAAGAAAATGACAGCAAGCATCATCTAAAGGGATATAGGTTACCTTGGTGAAGCTGCTTGCAGAAAAATGTCAGGTTTTTTTTTTTGCCATGTAGAAACTAGTCTCATAGGTGTGAAATTAGGAATTATGCACTGGGCATTAACCAATGTGATTTTTTTTTTAAAAGAAAGGACTGAGTTGCATTAAATACACCTGGCATAGTGAGTGGCCAGTCAAAGCACACCAGCCTAGTGATTTTACCAGAGGATACCTGTTTAGAAGACTTCATTTGTAGACTTTAGGCTGAGATGGTTTCTTTTCTGATGCTCAATGTTTCTTCTTTTTGGGTAACCCCCAGGTTCACCATGCACCATAAAGCATTGTCTCCTTTGTACCTGCCCCCAGTACAAGGTGCTAATCATTGCCATAGCTCTTTCAGACAAATTATTTCATAACCTTTTTGTCTTTACTCTTATTTGAATCTCTTTATGGCTACAGCATTCAATGTAGGTGGGTAAGTATGTACATGTATGTGTTTTGTGTCCTTTTAAAGTAAAGATAACTCTATTATCTTTATTGTTTTTATTATTTTACTTTAGTGACCTTCCAATTAGCCTCTGGAACAAATCAAACCAAATGACTTCCATGACTTTTAAGGATCTAATTTTTAAAAATTTGATTATCCCAGGATCTTCCCTTTGAGTAAACGGGATGTATATAGATGATTCAATTGGTTGCTCACTTGTATCTTCTAGCTGATCCGAATGATTATCTGTTTTTATTATCATTATTAATACTTTAATCACGACTAGCTCCTGAATTCCATAAACGTCTTGCACAGTCTGATTCTGGTTAATGCAGCACCGACACTGATCAAATTTTCTCTTGGTCTCTGGCGAGCCCTTATCTTGTTTCTGTCATCTGGTCTAAATGCGTGCTGTTTCTGAGATTCTCTCTACAAGACTGTATCTGCAGTGAAGAAGACTGCATGGTTGTGTCTTAGGCTTCATTTCATGTGTCACTGTGTCCAAGTTTCCTGTGTCCACTGTCACTTCATCTTTGATATTACTGGATCTACAACTATGGCTTTGTAAGAACATATATCTATGTAGGTGTAGCATGATTAATAAAAACCCAGGGGCTGATACTGGGCTTCAACTTGAGGGTTACAAAAGCGAAACAGCCAGCACTGGCTCTTATTTTTAAATACACAAGGGTTTGGACTCACTAAGATAAAATAGATGTGGAGTATTTTCTCTGAATTTGTCATATGCAAATGAACTAGACATTGTTGATGTATTTTTTGTCTGTATATATTATATATAGTTATTGTACTTATTATTTATAGTTTTTCTTATATTAGTTATAGTCTTTTTTATTTTATATGAAAGGGGAGATGTAGTGATATTTCATTTGTATTTTAATAAGTAAAGCTTCCCTGATGATTAGAGAGTAAAACAGCCCCACTGGTCAGCCTTACAGACCAAACAGTGGTAACACACACCTTTATTCCCAGTAGCCACACTGGTTTGCCATAGAAACCGGGCAGTAGTGGTGCACGCCTTTAATCCCAGAACTAAAGAGAAATATAAGATGGGAGGAGATAGCTCTCAGTCAGTCTCTTTCTGAGGATTCCTGGAGGCAGGATCGTCATTTCGCACTGAGGTAACTGTAAGAGCTGGTCGCTGGCTACTTTGCTTTTCTGAAGAGGTTGAACCTTCAGGTTGAACCCCTATATCAGACCCTGGGTTTTTATTAATCGTGCTACATATAAGAACTATTTGGTATTTCAAACATATTTATTCTGTGATTTACTCATTTTGGTGTATTATATCTTACACATTTAAATTAGAAAAATATTAAATTTTATGAGGCCCATTAAGGAAAAGTTATGAATAAACCAAAATCATGTTGTGTAGTCCAATTAATTTTTGTCCCACAGCAAAATGAAGAAACTCTTTATCTTTTAGAGACATGTAGAATGTTCAGTTCACAGAACTGAATAAGAAGGGGGAGGAGGGATGAAATAAAGGAAGAGAAGATTGAATAGATAGGAGCTAGTCATAGCTAAGACTGAGTAATATAGTCTCTTTGCCCTATGACGGGAGTCTATACAATATAGTTAAGAATAATTCATATTCTTATTTTTAATTATGTATATGCATGTGTCTTGCCCATACTTTGACTCTACCAGAGCTGGAGTTCCAGGCAATTTTGAGCCACCTGGTGTGGATGCTGGGAACCTAACAAGGGTCCTCTGCAAGAACAGTGTGCATTAAACCACTGAACCACCCTTCCAGCCCCTGGTATAACCATTATTGCAAAGCACTGTCTGTTTTATTATATCAATTGAAAATTAGTGCAAAATTAAGGATGTAGGAATCACAGTGGTCATGGACACTAGGAAATCTCATTTACTTTTTATACTTACAAAACGGTGATGCTCAACTTTTCTTGAGGAGATGTGAAGGAGCAGCCAGATGAACACCAAAATGACAGCCCAAAGTAATGTTTCAAAATGGAGAGGCCAATGAGTTTAGTGAGCTTTCTGGGCAGAGTATGGGTGACTCCAGAACAGCTTTGTCACCTCAAAGTTTCACTGTTGATATGTGCTCAAACAGAGACATAGGACACCAAGGTTTTATGACAAGAAGCAACATGCCATGCTTCCTTCCCTTTGTTTTAGGAGGACCCTTACCATCCCTCAGTCATGGACAATGGCTTCATGGAGATTATGCCATGGAGTACTAATTTCAGTTAATCTATTTCCTCCATATGGGCACACAAGCAAGAGAACTAGAGATCATATCTCCAAAACCAGCATAAATGCTGGGTAGGGGTCAAGGCTCACCTTAATTCCAGCTTCAGAAGGTAGATGTGTGACCACCTGGAGAACCTAACTTGGCTAACAAGACTAACCATGTTGATGAACTCTGGGCTTGTTTGAGAGACCTTGCCTACAATTAAAGTAGAAGAACGTATTTCAAGATTCTCATGATCAGCCTTGGGTCACCCATACCCATGTGCATCCATGTCATGTCTGTTCCCCACATCCATGCACACTTATGCAAACACACATGCAAAAAATGAAAAGAAAAATTTAATGATATCCTGATTTTATTTTTTATAATTTATTTAAATATTAAAAATTTCCACCTCCCCCATTTTCCTCCCCCCATTTCCACTCCCCCTCCCTCTCCAGTTCAAAGAGCAGTCAGGGTTCCCTGTCCTGTGGGAAGTCCAAGGTTCTCCCTCCTCCATCCAGGTCTAGGAAGGTGAGCATCCAAACAAACTAGGAACCCACAAAGCCAGTACATGCAGTAGAATAAAAACCCAGTGCCATTGTCCTTGGCTTCTCAGTCAGCCCTCCTTTGTCAGCCACGTTCAGAGAGTCCGGTTAGATCACTTTTTCTGAACACCTTGTGACTTTGAATGTGGTAGAAGGCTTTATCCTCTCTAAAGGCACTAGAGAAAAGCACGTTGACTTCACTTTTAGTCATTTGAGTTTTGTGAATTAGCATGCAGTCCTTCTTTTGTTCTCACTGAGAAAACGCTGGGCTACTTGGGGAATTTATCAGATCCCTTTGTATATTTCTAGCTTAGTGAACTTTTCTTGGGAGACTGTGCTCTCATTTTATCCAGCTATTTGTTGATTATTTCCTGTGTGTTTCTTTATCTCTTCTTACTTCTATCTCATGCACCCAGGCATTCCCAACAACTGCATTTACCTTCTCTCTACACGATTCAGCAGATGGTGTGTTAACATTGTGTGAGATTCCTTCTGAGTGCACTGTGTTCAGTCACATTTCGTCTCACCTTAGAGAAAAGATAACGCAATGCAAAGGCTCTTAGTAGTGTTACCACAACCAAGAAGCTTTAATTTATCAGATTTCTCCATAACAAAGCTTTGCATCTTATTGATGGGTCCTAATGGATTTGTCCACCAATAGTTTCTGTGTATTTTCATGCTCACAGCTGATCTGCTAATAGTTACAGGCCAAAGAGCCCTATGATCAGAGTCTGCCTAGTTAACTCTCCAGATGAAAGAAACTCACAACACTTGTTCAAAAATATTATACTGAGAACTAAGAAATCTCGCTTCTTTTGTTCCCACCAGCTTGAATCTCTCCAGTGTTAGTCAGAATTCATTAGATTAGATGATTGACTCCACATTATCTAACACATACACACACACACACACACACAGAGAGAGAGAGAGAGAGAGAGAGAGAGAGAGAGAGAGAGAGTTTGTATGCTAAACGTGTTCCCAGTTCTCCAAGAGTTTAAGCATGGATCTCTAGAGTCATGCTTCCAGAAGTCAGTTCAATAATCTGCGTGTCTCAGTTCCTCAGTTGTCCATGTTTGACAAAGATGATAGGTGATAAATTCTTTTGGAGGAATATCACAGATCAACAAAAATTAATAATATCCCAAAGATTAATAACCCTTTAAAATTCCCTGGCATGTTTTCCTAATCATAAATGCTTTGATTACCAGGTCCATTCATAGGATGCATCCTCTGGCTCACTGGCCTCTATCCCTCTCTTTGCTAATTAGTTTCAGGGTTGGAGGGAAGAACATGACACCTCTCTTCTTATTCTTATCAAGGCAACAGAAGAATGGATACAATTGATCTCCAAGAAGACACCACAATCATTCAGTAGGTGGCAGTCTTTTCTCTAGAGCTAGGAATAATAAATACTGATAAACAATACACTAGTGTTACTGAGTGTATATCAAACTATGATGTTACGAGGTCATCATAAATTCAGCTATTTGCTGACTTTAATGGCATTAGTAATTCTCTAGTGTTAGTGCTCTATTAAAGAATTATGATAGTATACATGTTATTTCAACAAACTTATAAGCAAATGCTAAAACACACTAGGTCTGTGTTTGGGAAATAAGAAAGAACACCTACATTATTTTTTCTGTATCACTAGAAAAATTAGTAAAGAATTACCTAATAGAAGAATGAAGAAGAAAGGGGTGACAGGAGAGAGTAATGATGAATCAACAGAGTTAAGTATACGATATACTTGAAAAATAGCATTATCAAACCCATTGCTTTAGAATCAATGTACTTTAATGAAGCGTTGAAATAATACCTGTAATGGGTATGAGAAATTCAGGTTACTTAATCACAGTGGTATTTTTTTCACTCCTGTTTTTATATCACCGTTTCTGATCCTTGTGGCTCTGTATCACTATGAAGTCAGTCTTGTGAAAGAACTCCATTTGGGGTACACAGATGTGATCAAACTCTTAACAATTTTATTGTAGGAGAAAACACAAGATGATGCATCCTGTTAGCAAGGCTTCAAACTGACAAGCAAATTTTTCATTTTTATGCTGTTACATTGATGACAATCCTTAAAATATTTTAGTAATGAAAGCAACTTGGTATTGGCATAAAAACAAACAGGTGAACCAATGGAATTGAATCAAAGACCCAGATATTAATTCACACACCTTTGAACACCTGATTTTTGACAAAGAAGGTAAGGTTGTACAATGGAAAAAAAGAAAGCATCTTTAACAAATGGTGCTGTCAAAACTGGATGTCAACATGCAGAAGAGTGCAAGTAGATCCATCTCTAACCTCAAGAAGAAAACTCAAGTCCAAATGGATCAAAGACCTCAACATAAATCCAGCCGCACTGAACCTCATAGAAGAATAACTGGGAAGTAGCCCTGAACACATGAGCACAGGAGACCACTTACTAAATATAACACCAATAGCACAGACAGTGAGAGCAACAATTAATAAATAGGACCTATTGAAACTGAGAAGCTTCTGTAAGGCAAAAGACATGGGCAGTAAGACAAAATGGCAGCCTGTAGAATGGGAAAAGTTCTTCACCAACCCAACATCTGATACAGGGTTGCTTTCCAAAATATACAAACTCAAGAAACTAGACATCAAAATATCAAATAATTCTCAACAGAGGAATCTCAAATGCCTAAAAGACATTTAAGGAAATGTTCAACATCCTTAGACATCAGCTTTGGAAATCAGTATGGTAGTTTCTAAGAAAATTGAGAATCAATCTACCTCAAGGCCCAACAATAGTAGTCTTGGGCATATACCCAAAGGAGAAACACTCACACCATAATGAGAGCCTTGAAATTCCAGCCTTAAGGACTCCCTCTCAGGGTTCAATTAAAGATACCACAATATGCTAATGGGTTAAAAATCTGAGGGGTAAGATCTGAGGGGTAAAGAAGTCTACGCACACAGGTTCCATCCGTCCATGCTTCTATATTCTTCTTCTTTCAATTCCTCTTCATCCTTATACTCTCTTGTTCTCTCTTTTTCTACCTGCTACAAATGTTCCTCTTAATGCATACCCTTAAAACCAGCAAATCCCCAGCACTAGCAGGTTCCAGGGTAGGAATTCTTTTGCCCTATAAAAAAAATCAGAAATCAGATAAGGGTTTTCATACATACACAGAGAGAGAGAGAGAGAGAGAGAGAGAGAGAGAGAGAGAGAGA
>LOEQ01004681.1:179084-190330 GCA_001685075.1 Bramus lutescens | reverse complement strand
TGGTCTGTTCAGTGGAAGTCAAATAAGCCTTAGATAATAGCTGGCTGATGTACCTGTCAGTCATCATTGGAGCAGAAATTTCCTGTTCTTTCTGAGTTCAGAGAAAATCACAACAAGGCAAATTGAGAAAGACAGGCTGATGTAGCCGAGACTCATATACCAGTAGCTTAATGTTCCTAAATGAAAATCCATTTCTGGCAACATCATAAAATAATAATTCCAGTTGAAAAGCAGACAGTGAAAACTGACTTTCCAAGACATCAAGTGACTACCTCAGAGTGGCAGGGAGCAAACCTTCCTTCAATTAGACAATACACAAAATACACATGCAAATTATTTCCAAAACTTGAAAATACAGAGCATAAAAATATTCTATCTAATTGCTGATTATTCTGAAAATTATTTTCATTCTGATTAATTTAAAACAATGTTAATCAAAAGTTTGACATTATATTGAAATTATTTGTTATTCAAACAATATATTGCCCAGACTCCCAACTTACCAAATATTGATATAAGACATAGGAGTGAGTCTTACAATAGAAGACTAAGAAAAGTAGAGGTGGGTAGGCAGAGAAGAGAAAGAGAAGTGAAATAAATGAGCAAAGAGAAACCGACGTATAGAAGATTCTTAGAAAATGTGAAGAATTTTGTGATATAATTCGTGGTTCACTGGGACATCATTTTTTCCTCTTTCAGAGGGAATCGCTAAGTGTGTAAAGATGGCACTGAGAGCACCATAGCTCAACATTATTGTGTGTTTTATGCAATCACTGACAACAAAGGGACTAGGAAATGGCATAATTTGCATTTGAGGTAGATTCGAAAACTTCTGCATGCTAAGATTAGACTAGGCAATAACTTTGTAGTTGAGATACTGGAAAATAAGGCAAAGTCATCTGCACCGGGAAAAACAACTCAACAATAACGATAATGACAGATCAGAAAAAAAAAGTAACCTGCAATCATTTCCTCAGCTACAGTGTGCTAGTTATCAAGAGGCTGTCCAGAATGGAGGCACATATATCCCAGCACTGACTTCACATTAGTTAAAAAATAGGGGAGGGGGGCTTCTACATGCCTAGCTCCATGAAAATACTTTGATTCAAGTCCCAACATAACATCCATGTCTCTTATTGCCTCTTAGAACTTTTGGGCCCCAAATCTCTAGAATGAAGTAGACACTAGAAGATCCCTCAGGCCCATTTTGTGTCTCATATTTCACACAGATGTTAAGTGAAAAGAAGCAATGCATGGGCATTATCTGTTCCAACCTTTTCACCTGGAGGTAGCCCCAGGGAGGCAGGACTAACCAGTCTGGTAACAAAAGAATGAAATAAAATACATTCGTCATTGTGAGAGAGCAGCTGAAAATGCAAGACATTTCCAAAAGCCAGACAGACAACAGCATTCAAGTTCACAAAGCAGGATCCCTTAGGAAAGATCAAGGATCAGACAAGGGAAAAGATAAGGGGCAGAAATACTTGTTTGGTTGAACCAGAAAGTTGAGTGTGTACCAGAAACAGCTTTTCTGCTGACTGTGCTGTATGCAGGCTACAAGAGTGCTTTTTGTGGAGTATGCCCACTAAATCGAAGTTAGAAACTCCCTGAAGCATTTTTTTAAATCTGTTTTTCTTTTAATCTTTTATTGTATTTTAATGATCTATGGGTAGGCTGCTCTCACTTATCTGTACGAGTAATAGTGTATTTTTATAGGTAAAAAAGTGATGTTGGCTCATAGATGCAAATATACATCTATATTTTTTTATTTTACATACCAATCCCAGTTCCCACTCCCTTCCCTTCTCTCATGCCCTCCACCTTCCCTCCACCCTACCCCCATAGATGCATTTTTATAAGACTTTATTTTTTTGAGAGACTATGATTTTAATTTTATTTTTGTAGAAATAAAGAAAAGCAAATATCAGAAATAATATTGATAGGTTGATTTTAAAAAATACTTCTTGAAACCATGTGTTTCACATTTGTGTAACTCCCAATGAAATCAATTCAATTTGCTTAAATTCTGTTTCGATTAACCAGAAAAGACCTTTGGGTTCATATTTCTTCCTGAAAAACCTTTAAAACGGCATTGTTATTGTCAGGGAAGATTCTGAATTTATAAGACTTTATAATGAGATGAGCAACAAATTCATGATTCTAGATTTTTGCATCACACAATAAACCACTGTTTTCTGTTAGTGCTAGGATACACTGGGAAGGTATCCCAGGTGAAAGCACCTTTTATCCCGGTAGAGTCTGAGCCAGAGGACCCTGATAACTCTGGAAGGTAAAGAAACATGCCAAGTCTTCATCAGATAATCATTAGAAAAAGTTCCACTTTCCAGGAAACCCTTCCGGTGGACTGCAGAGTGACAGACTCATCTCTTTTGCACATGTATGATCATGGGCTGATAGGATCGCAATTACTTTTAGTGCCTTGGTTGACTAGGATGGGGTTAGTTATCCTTGAAGCTTGCTCCGCTGTTGTACAGTGTGTGCTCAGTATGTGTTAAATTATAAAGACCAGAGAGATTTCTGCTCCACAAATAATTTTTCAGGATGGAAACAGAGCATACTTGTTGAATGATTAGAAGCAATTTGAAGATATTTTATGGGGTATTTTCTCAAAATTCTTTACAAGGGTAGAATGCTTATAAATATTTGAAATAAGAGGTTGAACAACAACTTCTCATTTTCTCACATTCTCTTGAAAATACATTAGTCCAACATGTTATACGGTTTCCTATCTTAAAAAAAACCCACAAAAAAAAAACAAACAAACAAACAAAAAAAAAACCTGAAAACCAAGAAAGCCATGAATGGCTTATTCCAGTAATAGTCTTACCCAGAGTGGTCTGAGCTTGGTTTTAAGTAAGACACTTAATGTCTAACTCTATTAAAATTTGCAAACATTGGTTGCCTAAGGCAAGGCAGACAGAATCTTAATTTGAATTTTAAGTGGAAAGTTAATTGTTTTGTAAATTAATCAGTAACTTGGCTTAGCTCTATTTGCCCCGTTAATTACTTTTTGCTGTCCTGTTAACTCCAATGTTCAAAAAAAAAAAAAGTCATTTCTTGGATTCCCATTCCATTGTTTACCATTGGGATGTGTGTGCAGGTGTGCACGAGTGTGTGCTTTCCAAAAACAGCCCTTTGTCTCGTCACGGTTTGCCCTGTGATTTTTCATATTAAACCACGGCCTTTGGTCCTGTAAAGAAAACAACTTATTTCTGAACATCCTACTCAAAGTACTATAGAAACGAACAGTGGACAGAGTATCACTCACTCTAGTCTCTCTGGTCTACCAAAACTGTATCTGCTACACAAGGTGCATTGCTGCAGTGATACAAGGAATTGGTTTGCTGTACTCCTGGGTCTACAGGCGGGAAAGAGCTTGACAGATGTTGAGTTCCATCAAGCCCGTTGGTTGCGAGATTATAGGTCAGGCATTAAATACCCTAAGCTTTGCTTTCTTTAGCTCTAGAACCTAACACTGGCTGTATAAGGTGTCTGGAATGTCAAAATCATATAAATAATTAATCATAATATCATTCAATCACTCTCATTATAAATATAAGTTAGCATTATGTAATAGTCTTGGATTAGCATAATATTAGCTAATGTTTCTTTTTTTATTTTTCCATTCAAAAATTTATACTTCCTCCCTTCCTCCCATTCCCCTTCCGCTCCCCCACTTCCCATCCTCCCTCCCTGTCCCTCCTTAAGAGAGGACAGGGTTCCCTGCCCTTTGGGAAGTCCAAGGCCCTCTCCCCTCCATCCAGGCCTAGAAAGGTGTGCATCCAAATAGAAAAATATGGAAGGCTTCACAAATTTGCATGTCATCCTTGCGCAGGGACCATGTATCATTCCAATTTTAGTCTATGTGCTGCTGAAATGAGTACCTAATGTTTCTCTAAAATATAATATTTTATGCCTATGTAAGTATGTTGAAAATATTCTTACAAAAGTTGCATAGCTATTTTTATTCTTTCTTTGCATTACTAATAAGATTTAAAGTTCCTATGAATTGCTCTAGATTGTGAATAGCATTTTATGGTATATTTTCTTGTTGGACTATTGTTCATTGCCTTACAATACTCCTTCTGGCACTAATTAGTTTCTCTGCCTGGCCAGAAATTCTGCCAACAACAAATTTTCTCTTTTTCTGAAGCTGTGCAGACTCCATTGCACTTCTGCAAGAGCAGAGATGTGACAATTGTTTGGCATTTTTTTTCAGTCAAGTTCAAAGTGGTATAGGATGCAGTTTTTAAATGACATAATAATGGTTTTGCCTTTTTCTTTGGTCAATGGTAGAAAGAAAATTTCTAAATGAGTCACTAGAAACAAATCTCATAGGATATTAAAGTCCCAAGTGTTGTCACACCTGTGTTTTGAAATTCTTGTAAAACATAAAGAATAACCTAGCACTCTGGAAAGTGAGACAAGAGGATTCTGAATTCCATACCATATTGGATAATGTAACAAGAATTTTTCAAACAATCTAAAATTTAATACAAACAAAAAGGGGAGAATTTTCCTTCAAATAGAGGCAATTGATACATAAAGCCATTCACTTCACTGTTAGAAATTTTTTTAGATGTGTTTTAGTCAAATTTGCATTAAGTGGTGATCAGTTCACTGAGTGTCATAACGTGGTGTAAAGCAGGGGCCTTTACACCCTCTGGGAAGAAGAAGAGGAAAAGCAGTATGACACCAGAGTGCAATCTGTTGACCCTCTGTGTGCTCTGTGATAGTTCCCCAAGCTGAACATTTTGAATAGAAGATGTAAAGATTTAAAACTTTTATAAACTAGATGTTTCAAAAGAAAAAATGAGAAATCTGTTTCTTCATTAAATTTGACCATGTACACTAGTACTTTTTAAAACGTGATTATGTGAAATTATTTTGTTTACTCAGAAAATGATAAAAACCCGTTAGTATATGAGTCAAATCACTTTTTGTGAGTAAATGCATCTCGATACAAATATAAACACAAAGACTGATTCAGAGTCATAATTAGGTCCAATGGACACTGATATTTATAATTTTCTATATAGTTTTACTTTACTAAAGGTAAAATTTATTTTAATGCTATTTTTTAAAGCTTTAAAGTTTAGAGTCATTTTTTTAACTTTGCTAAAGAATATGCTCTTCTTTTAGGTGAACAATTGTTGGATTATATTACTATTTAAATAATTTGGGTGATACCTCTTAGGAGAACAGGAACTAAGGAGAAGAATTAAAAAATGGGTTTTAGAGGAGTAGAAATGTTGAAAATAGAGTACTCATACATAAGATCCTCAAAAATAATATTTAAATTAAAAATAAAAATTGTCAGATTTGAGGGAAATATGCAAATAGTTTCCCAACGGTTTGCAGTTCCTGTGTTTTTCCAAACTGTCATCTTTGCAGTGGACCTTGACATGGAAGGTTCACAGTTTTAAAGCTTGGTTAACCTACAATACAGAAATAGAACAAAATCCTGTGCCAGCACTTTAAAAACTTCCCTTTTCTAATTTCTTTTGAGGGTCTAGTAGGCAATCAAGTGAGAAAGGACATAGATTTCCCGTTCCATTCTTGTATATAATTGAGTGCCTAATGATGGATGTAGTCTCTGTCAAGTCTAAACCTACCCTGCTCTAAAAGAATCGAATACTCCTTGCATTTTATGGAAGCTTAAATGTGAGTAAAAGGATGTTAGAAACAATGAGAGAGAATAGTCCATATTATGAATAGTAAATTTTACTTACTTCCCCCCAGAAAAAAAAAAGTACAGATCTGTAGGATTGGGATGTTCCATGGTTTATTACAGATTATTAATATTATCATTATTTCATGGATTAGTACAGAGCAATCCATTCAGAACAAAGATAGCATATTTTGATAAGATTTAGAGTCACTTGGAAGCAAATCACTGGGTAGGCCTAGCAGATATTATCAAGTACTGGGTTGATTGTGGTAGAAGGAAGATCCATGTGAAATTGAGCAGTCTCATTTGATGAGCTAGAGCCCAGGACTTAAACTCTCAGGACAGACATAGCTGAGGGCAAATATCCTTCCCATTCTGTTTCCTGACTGTGGTTGCGTGTGACCATTGTTTTCTGCCTCCACTGCTCTGCCTTGGCTGTCCTGGTAGACTGTGTCTCCTGGAACTGTAAACGAAAGCAAATCCCTTTCCTTGAGTTGATCTCTTCATGTATTCTATTACATAAGCGTGAAAATAAACAATTTCAAAAAATTACTACCCAGAAGGGGGGACTGTTGCCATGTAAAAGTTGACCATAGCATTCTAAAGCCTTTTTGAGGTAGTTTGTGGGAGAAATGTGGAAGTAGAACATGGAACTAGAACACTCCTTCTATTGCAGGCAGAGTTTAAAGGGAATCCGTGGGGGATCTTGGAAGACAATGATACTCAGGTAGAAGTCTCCCTTATGGGGTTTCAGAGGGGAATAGTCAGTTTGCAAGAACTGGTTCAGGTTGGTCCATGGAATGCTCTAGCAGAGAACTTGGTTACGCTCTGCCCTTTTCTTGAGAACGTGAATGTTGTTGAGAGTACAGATGGCAGAGTGATCTGTTGGGTGGAAAGAAGTTAAGGATGAGATGGTGTTCAGGTGGCTTCATGGTCACTGATCACTGTCATGGTCATCTAGCTCTAACATGAGAGGAGAACTGGGAGCCGGAAGTGAAAAACTGGCTTGGAAAGGTGCAATGTGAAAGTTTAAAGTCTCAGGCAAGGGGAGCATAGACCACAACGTGTGTAACCGTTGAAGGACTTGGTACTAATGAAGAAAATCCCCGTGCTCTTCACTAGATCAAGAGTTTTGCTTGGAGGGCAAAACTCCACGTACAGGAGGCTCTTTGAAGGGCTGAATAACATGGAGAAAAGGAGCCGAACAAGAATAACTATTTCTTCTGCTGTAGATTAAAAAAAAAATTAACAAGATGAGTCATGCTCCTGTTTCCATGACTTTCTCTTAACCATTTTAGCTTTCTAGTTCCCAGAAGAATGTTGAATACCACTTTTCCACTGGAATCAACATGTCTGTCTGTGTGTTTTTGTCAAAGTATTGGAAATGGCTAAGGTATTAGATAATTACTATGATTGTCTATCCTGTCCCTTTAAGAGACAAACCCCACTCACTCCCTCCTTCTGCTTCCAGTTTGAGCTCTCTCCATCTCTCTCTCTCAGAGGCAGCTTTTGCCTCTCTCCCGTATCCCACTTCCCTCTCCTCCTCCTCCTTCTTCTTCTTCCTCCTCCTCCTCCCTCTTTCTCTTTCTGTCTGTCTGTCTCTCTCTCTCTCTCTCTTTCCGTTTCTCTCTCTCTCTGTTTTCTCCCTTCTCCCCTTCCTCCTTTATATTGGAAAGAGCTCATTTTTTAAGCATAACCACTAAAATAGATCAAATAGGTCATTAAGAGGTGGCAAACATGGAAGCCAGCTATTGGGGAATAAAACACAGAAGTGTCCATCAAAAAGGACAAGTGGGGTGTTGGTTCAAGAGACCATGAAGCAAAAACAGAGTTCAATACTGAGAACAAAGAACAAAGAGACCAAATTATGTGTTCACTAACCTTCTCAGGACAGAATGGTGAACCAAGTACAGCTAATTAACAGTGACCAACAGTTAACAATAGACACAGGCTGAAAACTATCCACACAAATCAATTTAGGAAACAATTGGGATTGGCAACTTTGTGGAAGCTAAATCAATAATCATTTTTAAAGGGAAAAACTATTAGTAAGCTACGACCGAAGAGTGAGAGGACAGAAATAAAGACAACAGAGAGAAGAGATTTCTGAGGGCAGTGTGTTTTCATTTGTGAAGAGAAAACATTTGCGTGCATTTGGTACTTGTCAGGGTTGAATTTAATTAATAAATTTAAAACGACAGCCATAAGATCCAGCCATGACAAGTTCAATAGAGGCCTGTGTCTCAGTAAGTTTACCCTGAGGCAATACTTGGCTCAGACAAAGACCACAAGCTAAGACTAGCCAGTCACCACCCAGGAACAGACCATCCAAAGGAAATTACCAATGTTCCAATATTGTAGATAGGATCACATGCCACAACACACCCATTGCTTTTACCAGGACACCCTAGACAAATGTCAGCCAATCAGGGGTCCTAAACCTTAAAAACCCGTCACCCCAGACCCCCCTAAGGTAACTTTTGTGGGTTTAAATAGTGCCATCTAGAGAGGTGGAATGCCTCCTCCTTTTGCCCTTGTGCCAGTTGCTTTGACGAGATCCTTGCCGACTTGTATTGTGCACACAATAAACCTTGCTTTTGCATTTTGGTGAGTCAGTCTCCTTGGTTGCCTTTTGGGGTCCCCATGGACTGGGCACAACAACAGCACTTAAATGAAGCCTCTGATTTTGTCACTGGTAGCAAGTGCTTTTGCCTGGGAGTAAGGATTCAAGCCTACCCCTGGTGTGTCCAACCTTTTGACACTGCAACACTTCATTGTCTGTTACAAAGTTCATCTTTGAGAACCCTGCAGTTGAGATACAAACAAACAAATAAGCAACAATAATAACAAAAATAAAAGACCGCAAATAAGCTCATGTACTATTACCATTTTGTGATCTGAGTCTTAGCCTGCAGAACTGACAAAGTCGCATGTCATCTCAGCGTTCAGAAGGCTAAGACAGAAGGCTAGACAAGAATTTCAGGCCAGTCAGTGAGTGTTGAATGTTATGTTATAGGCCAGCCTAGAGCACACTCTGAGATCTCATCCTAAAAATAATAATTAAAAATTTATACAGTTTGAGCATTTATTTCTATCTTATGTTCTTTATAGCAACTTAGTTCCTTGTAAAGACACAGGCAAAACCTTTAATCTGCTCAGGTGGTCTATAGTACCAAAAACATGAAAATATTATTAATCTACTAAATCTCTAATCACTATTACCACTTGAATTTTTCAAAGAATTTAATCATCTCAGTAGCACAGAAAAGTAGGTAAGCCATAAAAGATTTTTAGTCTCTGAACTCAGGCTTATGTCCCTAGAAAACAAGGCATTCCTATTTTCCCCTGCCTTTCTCATTTCTCTGATATTTAGTGCTACATGGTTATTTCAAAATATCATGGAGCGAATTACATCACTGCCTGCCTTGATCTTGGTGCCCTGGGCTAGGTGCTACCAGAGCAGTTAGCTGTGTAATTATTCTAATGTCAGCCCAGGGTTAATCTCTCACATGGGCCTTAATCTTTGAGCTAAGACAATTTCAGCTGGAAAGCACTTAATCCTTTTTAAATGAGGAGAATATTTACATCAATGACGTTCCTAACATGGCCCAATGCTTAAGGGGAGAGATCCAGTTCCACATAAAGTCGGCTGCATTTCTACATACACGGGCAGTTCTCTGCCTCAGTTGCCCATCCTGATGCAAATGCTCAGCAGTATTTATCCAGAGCTCCCAGAAAATATATCACATGTGTAGTTGGAAAGTCAATCTTGATGGATAGCATATGCCCTTACATCCCCTAAGCACAAACTGGTCATTATCCAGCCAATGCTATCATCCCTTTTTCATTTTAAAATTATGTCTGCTATTGAATGTTCCTAGATTGAAAATTAAAGATCAATACTCTCTCCAGATCCAATTTCAAGTCTTCATTTGTATACTGAAGATTATTTCGAAAGATAATTATTTTTCTATTGCCCTGTCTATCACAAATCTGTTAAGACTGATAAAACCTAATGATGAAAACACTGATATTTATTTCTACATCAGGATAATGAAGGAGCAGTAAGTGAGTTCTTAACAGTTAAACAGATTAAGAAATCAATGGAAATAAAACATTTTAAGTTATTACATAGTTCAAAATATCCACTATAATAAAATAATATGGATTGCTATCCTCTCTTAGTGCTTAGAAGATAGTTCACTTTAGTGTCTCCATTTTTCCTTCCCTGCCATACATAAATTTTGCTTCAAAAGTCTCTACAAATTACTCGGTATTTAGACCATTAGAATTTCAAAGTATGATGAGTGAGCCTGAAACAGTATCTTTAATCTTTGGATTTAATGTACAAAGAATCAGACAGAAGCAAAATTTTAAGGGGATAATTATTATTGTAACGGGATCAGTGTCATATACCTCAGTCAAGGTGCTCCAGAGGTAGAGGCAGGAAGGTCAGGAGTTCAAGGCCTCTCTTGGGTAAGCAGCAAATTTCAGGACAGTGTATACTCACAAGTTTGTCTCAAAAGCAACAAGAAAGAAAGAGAGAGGAGTAGGGAGATGTCATTTTATGTTGATATCTTTTATAGTAACAGGAAATTAAAATACAATTTGAGGGTTTGGGCATGTAGCTCACTTAATAGAGGGTTTGCCTGGTATAACCAGGCCCTAGCATTGCATAAATCAAGTGAGATAGTACAGACCTGCAATCCTAGTGTTTGAAAGGTAGAAGCTGGAGGATTAGGAATTCAAAGTCATCCTCTTGGCTAAATTGCAAGTTCAAGGATTACCCAGGCTACCTGAAGGGGGAAAATAGCTTGATGTTTGGAAAGGCAAGGCAGAGAGAAAAGAAGGCCTCCAAAGGAAAATTTCTAATGGAACTGTGCCCTATCCATGCAGATGCTGATTCCACTAACATTTGTATTGTTAGCTTGCATAGAGTCCAAATTGCCGTGCATTTAGAGGCTGCTAAGTGCATCTGCATAACACATGTTCTCATATGAAGGAAAGATAATTTTCATTAATGTCTGATACAATTCCTCTCAACGAAGATGTTACTTTAAATACCAGCAATTTGCAAGGACCTGGGGATTCCTTGTGCAGTGTTCAGAATTCCATTTTCTTCAGACCAGAAGACAGAGGAGGAAGCTGCAGGCTAGAAAATAAGGTTTCAGCTTTAGAAGCTGCAGACAGTCTCATTTCAGCACTGTAGTGATTCCCCTCACAAAGCCTTCGGCCTTCTCTTTCGGTGTGTTTCCACACTTCACTATAAATCAAAATTATCATGGAAATAAACGCCAATAAGTAATTTTCCTCATTTAAAAGAAAATCATATACACTTAGTGCCAACAAGAAAGGCAACCGGCTTTGTTCAATTATTCCAGCCGAGCTTTTGGCTTTTGGCAATGCTGTCCTGGCTGAACTCACTGTGGGAGAGCTAGCTTTGAAGTTCTAGACAAATTCAATCAACTCTTCAGATCACATGTGTCCCAAAGAATGTGGTTTCTCAGGTATGAACAATCTGTCAACCCTTCATTCTCCTTTAATTTGGCCTTGG
>LOEQ01004681.1:168699-179072 GCA_001685075.1 Bramus lutescens | reverse complement strand
AATCTATAGAAAGAGAGTTTATTGGATCCTCAGTCACAGCAGCTTAGGGTCAAGATTACCTGTGCAAGCAGGAGCAGTGCCTCTGTTGCTGGGAGAGACTGGCTCTGTCCTTGCTGATTGTACAAACACACAATTGTGCCTCTAGGTAAACATACTGCTGTCTTCTTGGAAAAAAAAATGAGAAGTACAAAGAATGTTTATTTGCAAGTCCAGCCTTCCCAAGTATCCAGAGTTGATTTAGACACACCTGAGCTCCCATCCCCCTCTGATTGGCGAAGAAAGCTGCCCCACTTGATCTGCAGGTTTACTGTTGGAGTCGGGGAGAGGGGGAGAGAGGTTGGAGGGGGGAGTGTCTCACCGGCCAGCACTGGATTTGATCTAGCTGGAAAGAGCAAAGTCGTCATTATTGAAAAACCAGGGCACTCTGAGCTTATTTCTTCATGAAGACGATTCCCTCCGAAGGCACACGGATTTTTTACTTGAGAGCAGCCCTACCTCCCTGTTCAGCATTCCAGCTGGATAAAACTCGGCAGCACCATGGCAAGCTACGCTCTTCAAATGGCTGGACTGGTGCTTGGTGGCGTTGGCATGGTGGGCACAGTGGCAGTGACGATCATGCCTCAGTGGCGAGTGTCTGCCTTCATCGAAAGTAACATTGTGGTTTTTGAGACCCTCTGGGAAGGCCTGTGGATGAACTGCATGAGGCACGCCAACATCAGAATGCAGTGCAAGGTCTACGACTCACTGCTGGCTCTTACTCCTGACCTTCAGGCATCCAGAGGCCTAATGTGTGCTGCATCTGTCCTATCCTTCTTGGCTTTCATGGCAGCCATCCTCGGAATGAAGTGCACCAGGTGCACGGGAGATGATGAGAGCGTCAAGAGCCGCATCCTGCTGACAGCCGGGATCATCTTCATCATCACTGGATTGGTGGTGCTCATCCCTGTGAGCTGGGTTGCCAATTCCATCATCAGAGACTTCTACAACCCACTGGTGGAAGTCGCCCAGAAGCGTGAGCTTGGAGAAGCCCTCTACATTGGGTGGGCCACGGCACTGGTGCTAATTGCCGGAGGAGTGCTTTTCTCTTGTGTGTTTTGTTGCACAGAGAAGAGGAGCAGTTACAGATACTCGGTACCATCCCATCGCACCACCCAGAGGAGTTTCCATGCAGAAAAGAGATCCCCGAGCACATACTCCAAAAGTCAGTATGTGTAGTTGTGTGTGTGTGTGTGTGTGTGTGTGTTAACTGTACCTATAAAGTCAAGCAAATCACTGTATCAGGCACTATTTTCAAGAAATGGAGTTCACCGTGTATCCACTGACCTTTCTTAACTGCCTAACACTCATTACAGGAAATATGCCCCATCTTTGATTCTATAAATGATTTAGCAGAATGGGGTATTATGCACACAGCTTCGATTGTTCTAGAAAGCATAGTCATTTGTTTGCTAAAATGGTTGGTTCATACAGCTTTTCCTTTTCTTGGCCTCTCTAAAACGACACATCTTAAAGGCGGTGGGTTTAAGCTGCGTCTTCTCTGTGTCCTGGCATTATACGAGTAGATGAGGGTGGCAGTTATATCTCACACAAATAGAGACAGGCTTATGCGGCTCTATTTAAAGTGAAATGCCAATCCATCAGGCTGAATAAATACAAATTTTCAAGGGAAGCTGGGAATAAAAGGGAAGAAGGCTGGTATTAATTGCCTAAAAACAGCTTAAGGATTAGTGTACTCTATTTATAGTGAAGGTTAAAATGAAGGCTTTAATCATTTGTGTAAAGGAAGCTAAATGGCTTTCTGATATCCTGCTTTGAAGTCTACTGGAATTAGAAAGCCCAACACCGTCATCCTTTAACTCCAGCTGCTATTTTTTCTTTTTCTGATTGGTTATTAAGTTTGTATCTTTTAAAATTTAAGGCAGATATTTTGTCAAAATATTTTCATTCCAAACTACTTTCCCAAGGCTGTGCGAAGAAAAGAGATAAAGCAGTGGTGTTTGAAAAATTAACAATTTCAGAAAAAAAATAATTTATTTTAACCTGTAAGTTTAGAAAAGGATGTATTGTCTTTCAAATGAAGTCACATATGTAAGGGACAGAACTATTTGTGCATCATCTTCGGGACTTTATCAGTATAAATGAAGAAGAAAGGTGATATGTTTTGGTTGTCATCTTCTTAACCTAAAGAGGTACAACTCCTTCAACTCCAAAAGCTTGTCCTTTTTGACTCTGTGACTACATCAGAATCGTCATTTCAGTTCTATTAAGCATTGTTTTCCCCACTTGCTATGTCTTTGCTGAGGTTTGTTGAAGTGTGATATTACTGTTTCCTCCCAATCTGAGAGGATTGTTAATCCAATTTCAAATTTCATATATATGAATCAGTATTAATAATATGACTATATGTACTATTTGCATTGTACATTTTATATTGATAAACTGTGTCATTTATAACGATTTGCCATTCTTATATTAACATTCTTTTTTATTTCTTTGAGAAAATTTTCAGAACTCTTTTTTAGTTTTGAACAAAGAGCCTATGTTCATTCTTGAGTGTAGTGAATGACTTAAAATCAATTTACTTTATAATGATTACACACATGCACTAATATTTGAATATAATATATTGATAATATGTTAAAATGTAGTTAAGCTCAATGAATCATGTTTGTTGTAAATATTGTATGTGTAATCATCATGTTTTAAAACATTGTTCACATGTATTTCAACTTCTGAAAATTAATATGAATTAAAATGATGCTGAACAATTTTGAAGTATATACCGTATTTATGTAAAATATATTATTAAATCTTTGTAATACTAAGACTGTAATTATTTCAATTCACAAATGAGAAAAAAACTCAAATTGTTCATTGATTGCCACAAACACTAGTCGAAAACAAGAGCTGACATTGTGAAAATCTTCAACCAAAGTTCTTTATGTTTCAGTACATTTAGTTCATGACCCAATCTTCATATGTGAAATTAAATGTTCAAGAGCTGGAAAAGCTTTAGTTATTGTTACCATCTGGGTGATATCACTATGCTAAGTGCTTATCTACCCTGCGCAATTTTGCCCCTTTTAGTCAAAACATTTGCTAGGAGCAGAAATAAACCAGAACTAACAAAATGACTTAGAGAAGAAATCCAGAGAGCTCATTTATTTTTATATGCCAGTTTCTAAACAATAATTATTTAATTGTCCTAAGTGTCACAGACTCTGTTCATTTTTTTCTTGTCTTTTCTACAAAACAAATAAACACCCCCCCCCAAAAAAAAAACAACAAAGCCAAAATCTATGAGATTGACATCACTTCTTTGGTGTTTCTGAAATCTCTCTTCATTGTCTACCTTGGTTATAACCCTATCTCTTTTCTTCGAGACTTCTTGTATTCTTCTGTCACTGTATCAATAATATTTCTCATTCAACTAGCTGCCGAATTCTTATTGTTGTTTATACAATATATCAAGAACAGAAAGAAGGTTCAGCAGGGAAAGGTTCTTGGGCTCTTGCCATGTAAGTCTGGAGCCTCAAGCCCCATCCCTAAAATCATTAATATATGTGCAGTGGCATATGAATTGCCCCCTGCCAAGAAACATATGCATATATTAGCAATAAACATGCTTAAAATGTACAAAATTTAATAATTAAATATAAAACATTTCCACCATGCTCTGCTCCTATGTTTGGAGGAGATGCCCAATTTCCTGAACTGTAAAGTCTAAATGCCATGCGCACAGTGAGTAGCAGGAAGAAATGCAGCCATTTTATATTCTGGAAAGTGAATTCCATCAGATAGTGAAACAGTGTGTGACCAGTAAGGCAACTCGACGACTGATGCCCAAACAGTAGAAAACTCACAAAGCCCTCTTTATTGTTTTGAAATAGATAGACTGAACTTAGAAAATAATCCTGTTGGTGGCAAAGCAAATGCCAATATAAGTTTTTCAATCTTGTTTCAAAAGAAAAATGATGTTAATACAAAACAAAGAATATGAGGAGTAAAGGTATTATCTACTTATTTATTTGCTTGTCTATTTATTATTTATTTGAGGTAGGATCTCATATATACCATGCTGGCCTCAAACTTGTTTTGCAGCTGAAGATGACCTTGAATTGTGATCCTTCTGCCTTCACCCCACAAAGTGCTGAGATTACTATTATGTACCACAACACTTGCTATATGTGGTACTGACAACTGAACTCAAGGATTTGTGTATGCCAAACAAGTGCTCTAATCTCTAAGAGTTATATCCTAAAATGAGGATTATAGCATGATTAATAAAAACCCAGAGATAGATAACTGTGTTCACCCTGAAGACCAGAAAAGCAAAACAGTCTATCTTTGGCTCTTACCTCTGCTGCAGTCCAAAAATGGCCATCCTGCCTCTAGGAATCTCTGAATGAAACTGTGTGTGAGAGCTGTCTGCTCCCATTTTATATTCCTCTCTAGTGCTTGGTTTAAAGGCGTGCATCGCTACTGTCTTTTTTTTTTATGACAAACTAGTGTGGTTGCTGGTTTTAAAGGTGTGTGCCACCAATGCCTGGTCTGTATGGCTGATTGGTATGACTGTTTTACTCTCTGATCTTCAGGCAAGCCTTATTTATTAAAATACAAATGAAATGATCACTACAGAGGATATGATTTTAGTCCTTCACTTTATAGCTAGTTGATATTATGACTTCACACAAATTAAGTTTTTTAAATTGATTAAGTAGGGTTAGCAGCATACAAGGCTTAAGATTTTTGTAGGCTAAGGAAATAAGAAAGAGAAAGTATGTTATGCCAAAAGTGAAAACATAAACAGCACACAGAACATGAGCTTTCTTGTTACCCCACGCGTGCTTCCAAACCAACCCTGCATGGAGGCAAACACCTTAGCCTATCAGCACCATTGTCCATCCACGAACTTTAGACAATAGGATTGTTTTAGAAAACAAATTCTCAAACACAACAACTAGCTTAATGCTGGAGTTAGCAAGCATCAGATTGCTTCTCTGCTTACAACATGCATTAATAAAATTCACTGGATTTCTATGCAAAATGTACACATAGAATAATGAAGCAAAATGTTGAATTGAAGGCTGGGTGTGGGGTAGCACACATCTTTCAGAGGCTGGTATCTGTGATTTCGAGCCTAGCCTTGTCTACATAGTGAGTTCCAGAACAGTCAGGGCTATAGAGAGAGATCTTGTCCTAAAAGAACAAGGAAAATAAAACCAAGACAAACTGTGGAGTGAAATATGATAGCCACAATCTTTTCATCAAATTTTCATTATGAATATTTTCACTGAGTTGTTTCATGACCGTACAGTCCCAAGAAATACATCTTACATTGAATTAAATAAAAGATAAATGTACTTTTAGAATTAAGACTAAGACAAAAGCATTGGCAATTATGTATTTTTGTTTAAAACATTTAGCATATAAATAAAAATATAAATAAATAGTGTTAAATTATTTTTTACCCAAGCTCTTTAATTATTTATAGCACAAGAAATTTCTAGGTATTTCTGGGATGTTTTAACAATGTCTTCTTTCAGAGTCCTTTATCCTTCAATGAATTTCTAAGAACTTAGTTCAATAGGGAAGCTTTTGAGTATTACTCAATACTTACCTCGGTGGCTGCTCAAAATAGCAGCAAATATAATTATATTGAAGGTTCCATAAGGAAATGCCATGATCCTCAAGCTATTGCTTAGGCTAGTCATTTCTTTTCACTTGGGAATATCCATGTTGATAAGCTCTGGGATTGCTTAAAGATGAACCAAATTAATGTACATAAAGCCTTTATCACAATAGTAAAAACAGAATAACTGTGTGTTAGTCTTGCTTACACTTTTGCATCTAAATTTTCAACCCAAGTATTTGTCTTTTTTCTTACCATAGTGTACCACCTATATCTCCAAAAGAAACCCCCTTCTGATGACTCCACACCAGAAGCAATTTCTGATGTGCTGTAAAAAGTTAATAAGGTGGTAAAGCATGCATAAGAGTGATGACCTGAGTTCAATCTCCAGCACCCATGTAAAAAAAATCTATCATAGGATCATGGGCTAATAATCTCCAGAGACCAATCTCTGGGGTTTACTGACCAGTCAGCCTGGTCTAACCAATAAGGTCCAGCATTTAGCAGTAGTCTCCAACAATATGTTGTTTGAAAAAGATTCCTGAGAAAAAAACACCTGAGGACATTCTAAAAGCCTCTACTTTTCCAGCCCTGTGTCTGCCTAAACCTGGGGATGGCCATACAGCTCTGCCTGAAGCTACAGGCAGAGACATAAATACCAGTCCTTGCTGGGAAGTGGTGGCGCAGGCCTTTAATTCCAGCACTCGGGAGGCAGAGGCAGGTGGATCTCTGTGAGTTCAATGCCAGCCTGGTCTACAAAGAGCAAGTTCCAAAGCTACAGAGAAACCCTGTCTCAAAAAGCCAAATAGATGATTGATAAATAGATAGATGATAGATAGATAGATAGACAGACAGACAGACAGACGGACGGACGGATGGACGGATGGATGGATGGATGCAGGTCATCTATGCTCCATAAGCAGTCCTGGAGGGTAAGCACACTGTTTTCCTGAGGGGAGAACATTGGAACTGAAAAACAGGCATGGTCAGCCTGGGCCTCTTCTTCTCATGGTCTTAAGAGAGGGCTGGGCCTACAAGTGTGAACACTCAATTGTTTCAAGCACCAAAGACACTTTCGAGAATTCCTGTGGAGAGTATCCAGCAGCTGCTAAAAGCATACCATTGAATCACTATCAATACGAACATCAACCACACAGGTTTGGGTTGTGTTGAATACAGCAACATGGTTCCCACAAGAAAAGACAACCCGCGTTCTTGATGGGGAAAACAATGAAAAGGACTCAAAAGCCAGAAAGAGGAAATGTGGAATATTAGTTGAAGATGTGTTACATTCATTTATGCTGTGGAAGGTTTGTTTAATGATACAAAGACGTATTGCAGTTTTTTAATGGTGCATTTGTTTAACTTTGTAGAGATGTGTTAGTTTGACTGTCTAAAACACCTGAAAAGCTGGCTAGAAATAAGCAAGGTTTAAACTGGGCATTTGCAAGTAAGAATAAGTCTCCATGTATTCACTTGGGATGTGGGTGGCAGGCCCCAAAAGAGGAGAAAAACAAACAAAATAACAACAAACAAACGTCTAACTACAATGAAGAGCCCACTAGGTCCAACAGACGATCACCGTATAAGAAATATACTTTCAGGTCAGTGAGAGGACAACATAAAGAGATGAAGACAAAAAAAGGCACAGAGACAGCAGATAGAAATACAGTGTAAAGACTCGGTTCCTACAAAAATAGCATGAAATTTGCACTTCAAAAGTCTTCATGGAGCAGAGAATTGGCAGAGGTCACCTACGAAGTAAAATAATGAGCATTTACAAGATGATGTAGAAAAAAGGCTCAGGACAGGAAGAAAAAACTTAATTCACAAGGGAAAATGTATGAAAGAAATTTGGTTTAAAAAAATTCAAGACTCTGCAAGATAAACTCAGAGTGACAAAGAACAGATGAAGCACAGGAAATTATGATAAAGATGAAGTAGTGTTGGGAAATTTTCTAGTCATTTAAGTTATGGGTACAAATGACCCATTGTATCACCTCTCACAATTAAAACCAAATTTTATGTTAAATTGGTATTCCAGCAAGAAAGTGTGACAGCCACCCATTAACGAGAAAATCATACTTTCATCAGATACTTATCTCAACCGCAAACCTAAAGCTAGACAAACTACAGTTTAATAGAGAAAAGATTTACATTTGAGAAAGATGAAAACCCAAATGACAAAAAAAACTTAAAAACAAGCAGGGAGATGTAGCTTGAGCCCAGTAATTCCAGACTGACTGGACAGTGCCTGCTGTCAATAAAAAATGAAGAAAATTCAACACCAAATGGCCTAGCTTCTGATCTAAACATTCTGATCTTCTGCAAATGAGCACTGAGTGTCAATAGCTTTGACTGCCTCTGTGCTCTTTTTGTTTTCCCACCTAGAATTCGGTCCTCTAAGCCGTGTTAATGTCCACTGTCACGTGCTAACAATGAGGTGAGCCCTGCCTCTCCACCTTCCTACTGTGCCTATTCACCTTTCCAGGTTCCAGCTCAAATGTTCATGCCCAGTGCTTGCCACACCCTGTTGTGAGAAAGATGGGGGTGGTCACCTGCCTTTCCATTCTGGGAAGAAGTTTGGTCCATTAATGTCTCCCTAGGTTTTTACTTGCTCTTTAGTGTAAAATGCCTCATCTATGATGGGGTTTGGGGAAACTTTTCATTTTTTTATAGCTATGTGAAAATTCTCTTTGAAGAATTTACTAGCTACTAATTGTATGTGCTAAACTTACAGTCTGCCCATTCCCTGGTCCTTTCTCAGCCAATGAAAATGGCAGTGAAATATTAGAGACAGAAAGAACTTTTTATAAAGAGAGCTGAAGATTTCCCTGGTAGAGTAGAGCAGAATTTATAACATCTTTCTTACCAATGAGTTAAAAATAATTGGCACTTAACCATCTTTCTCAGAGTAAACAGAACAAATCATAATAACAGTACCTTCGAACAACCCCATGACTCACATATCCGGTTCCTTTCTTGCTTCTCTTTTCTCATAACAGCCTATCTTCTTTCCCACACATCAACTTCCATCAGATAGCATTTCCTTCTACCATCACCACCTCAGCTCCTTGCAATTCAGCTATTAGAGATCCTTATGGGAGAGGAAACTGATCCTTTTGAAATACCTTTTCTCTGAATTTGTCTGAAGCATATCAATAACATAGCCACATGGGCTTTAATATGTTGGACCACTTTTACTGCAGTGTTTTTTTCAGTGTGTATTATAAATATAGATATATGTTGAAATTTTCCATATGTCTTTGAGCTATATGAAGAAGGAAATGTACTTTATTAGATGATAAAATCAAGATGAGCTTATGCTTAAGAAACCAAACTCTTCTGTGGCTTCAAAGTTCAGAAAACCATCACCTGAGTGCAAACACAGACTCTCAACTTGGTAGTCTTCATAGAAGAAGAATAGAGAGAAAGAACAGCAATCGACCCTGTTCTTATGACTTACTGCACACAGACTATATGAAGACATGATGAGATGGCCCAGCAAGCACAGCCACTTGTGCTCAAGCCTGATAACCTGAGTTGAGTTCAATCCCACGTGGTGGAAAGAGAGAACTGACTCCTGCCAAGTTGTCTTTGGATTTCCACGTGTGCACCAGGACATACACTCATCTCTCTCTCTCTCTCTCTCTCTCTCTCTCTCTCTCAAAGAGAGAAAACAAAATTTTAAATGATTATGCTATTTTTATAAAACATAAATTAATTTTGTATGTCATGATTTTACAAGGTAGGACTATAAGCAGCTTCTCTATCAATTCCCCTTCAATCTCAAGTCTTCAGGGCCTTCCTAGCTGGACGTCTTCCTTTCAGAAATGGTGAGCTAGGAAGGCCCTGAAGACTTGAAAAGGGGCATTAGCCCAGAATGTCCAGACTTCAGACATTGTCAGCAGGGTGCCAGTTAGGAAAGGAAATTATCATTATTAACTAATCTGAACTGAATAGACAATTTTTTAAATGAAGAAATAAAAAGCTATAAAGCACATGAAAAAAATGTTCAATAAATTTAGCCATTAAGAAATGTAGAATAAAACCTAAAACTGAGATTCCATTGAACCCTAGTGAGAATGGCTTCAACAAGGAAAAATAAAGAGATATACAAACTGTAGGGAGAGGCAAGGCTGTACAATGTTGTGAGTATAAATTGGCCTCACTACTATGGAACTCAGGATAGACTTTTCTCAGAAAGGTATAAACAATGCTAACAATCTACTATGTGCCTTTAATATGGACCAAAGTGGTCAAAGACAGCACATAACAGAGATACCTGCACATTCATGCTTGCTGCAGTACTATTTGCAGTAGCAAAGGTAATGATCAGACAAGGAATCATCCATGAACAAATGCATAAGAAATAATGCCAGGCTACACAGACAAATATATGCTCATGAATACAAGAATTCACACTTATATCCATATACCCACACATCCACACATATACATCCACACACACACACAGACTCACATATGCATATGTACATGTACATACACACATACTCACACAAACAAAACACACACCAAGAAAGAAATATTTCTCTACTTTCTTTGAAGCAAGGATGGAAGATTGAGAATTATGGCCCACAACACAGGGCAAGATAATTAAAATAACCAAAGAGGAAAATGTCCACAATAGGGAAATGTATGTGATGTAGGAGGGTCATCTGTCTATGTGTTACTTTCATTGGTTAATAAAGAAACTGCCTTGGCCCTTTGATAGGCCAGC
>LOEQ01004681.1:149004-168663 GCA_001685075.1 Bramus lutescens | reverse complement strand
TTAGCAAAGAAGAGACTAGATATAATGGGCCAGGCAGTGTTTAAATGAATATAAGCTAGCCATACGGGAGCCAGGCGGAACAAAAAGCAGGCCCGCTCCCCTTTCACTACATATATGCTTGAAGAAAAGTCGAATGTTAATAATGCTTGATAAAAACATGTTCATCTGAAGATACTTAGCAAGATGAAGTTTCAAGTTATCTGTGTTAACAAATGATAGTATAGCAACTCATTCTTTGTGTCTCTTCCTGCTAGTGAAATGTTCTAATTGGCATAACCAAGAAAATGAAGTTGTAAAAAAAAACAGTTTAAATTGAAAAATCATCTCTCTTACACACATGTTTGAGACCATGTAAAAGATAATTAATAAAGGCTATAAAGTATTATTTTTTAAATTTTTTTCTGTTCTAATATTTTACTAAACAAAATTTTATAATGAAAAAAATTAACACATGTATAAATGTATACATTTTAAAGACAGAAGTACATAAAAGTACAAATAGCCGACTTGCTGGAAATTCAAAGCAGGACTATGGCTAAGGGGAAAATCAAGTCTAAGGAAAATAACGTACCTATGGAGGGTGTGATGAATATTAACGAACAATAACTTTAAAGCAGATGAAATAAGATAACATAAAGAAACATTAAGAAATACTGTTAAGATAAGGACATAAAATATGTGACTGGAAGACAGCTAATTTGCTACATTTTTGGCAAAATTGATGATAGATAGGATAAGCAAGTGTGACAGAAGTCTTGAGCTGGCATTTTAATAAGGGGTCTTGACTGTATCTTACTCCACTTTTATTTTTCTTACAGTGACAGAATATCCTAGAAAATAGCAATTTAAATGAGGAAGGGTTTATTATATTTCAAGTTCCAAGTTACCATCCCCCATTGTAAGGAAGTATGGTGTAGGAGGGTCTTCTTTCTATGTGTTGCTTTCATTGGTTGAATAAAGAAAACTGCCTTGGCCTTTTGATAGGGCAAAACTTACATAGGTGGAGTAGACAGAACAGAATGTTGGGAGAAAGGAGGCAGAGACAGAGAGCTGCCCACCATGAAGCTGCCAGGTCAGACATGCTGAATCTTTCCCCATAAGCCACGAACTCGTGGTGACATACAGATTATTAGTAATGGATTAATTAAGATGTGATAGTTAGCCAATATAAGGCTAGAAATAATGGCAGTGTTTAAATGAATACAGCTTCCATGTAATTATTTCGAGGTTAAGCTAGCTGGGCAGCGGGAAGCAGCCTACCGCGCTCCTTCTTAACATCACTTCCACAGTCAAGAACAGAGAGAAAATAATGCATGGTCATTATATCAAAAGACACACACACACACATATAGACACACACACATACACACACATACTCACACATGCATACATACATGTACATACGCATGTCCTCACACAGACAAACACACATAGTTCTTCCTTGTTCTCAGCTGAATTTCTTCACAGTTCTATACATTTCAGGGCATAGCCTATGAAAAACTGCAGTTCACACTCAAAATGAATTTTTCTATATAAATTAATAATCAAGTTGATTTCCCAAAGTTAGATGCAGAGATAAGTATGATTTGGAAAAGTCCCCATTAGGACTCTATTCCCAAGAGATTCTAAATTTTATCAAGTTGACAGTTAAACTAATAAGCACTAAGTGAAAATGCTTATGTGGATGGAAAAAGACTATTCGGCCTCGACCCTACACAAAGAACTATTGGCAACTGAAAAAATCTGCAAACGGAGAGGAGGTCCTCCTAAAGAAAGAGCACAACACGTGCTTGTCCAGTGCCAAGTGGTCATCCCTGAAAACATACATGCAGGTGACATTATATGGATCAAGCAAGTTGTTTATTTAAAAAAAAATACATGCTAACAACAATTAATGGATAAAGAGGCAATGAGTTTGAAGGTGAGCAGGGAGAGCTATACGTTGGTAATTACAATAAAGGAGCCCCACATTAGCTCAGAATGGAGTATAATAAAGGGTTCTTTATTTAGGGGTAGATTCACAGATCATCAGTCCTCTGCATGAGTGGGGAACAGGAACCGAATCCAGCAGTCAAGAGATTGTACAAGTTTTCTACATCTGTTTATATAGTACATGTGGCCACATCCAGTGAGTCAGTATCTTAAAGGATATTGGCCAAAGGACTTTCCACAACACCTCCCCCTGCCATCTAAATAAGAGCTCCAAGCCTAAAACAAAACTATATAAAATAATAACAAATATCAAATAAAAAAATTAGAATTATAGCCAATATAAACAATATTAAGTTACAGACATATAATAAGTGCTTCAATAATTATCCTATTCTAAGGAGACGAAGTCTTGTATTAGAAATGGCTTGGTTAATTCATGAGAGGAAAGTAACTTTGACTATCTAGTCTTCAACCCCTTCGAAGACCAGAGAAGGGAAACAGTATTACTTGAGTAGGCAGGAAGTGCAATCAAGCAACTTTTAAAACATGTAATAAATGACAGAGACATGGTTACTTGGACAATCACCCAAAGTCTCATTTGCAACAATGGAGCAACTAACTTTGGCCAAGGCAAAAGTAACTGACAGACAATTTTAAGAGCCAGGAAAAATTTCAAAATTATCCTACCCTGTCTTGGCAAGGTTTGGCAGTCTTTTTTGTTGTATCCTGCTTGCCCAGGTCAGACACTGTGCATTTTGTCAGTGGCCAAGGCATTGGCAGTTCCTTGCCCAAAGGCCAGTTTTGCCAAGAAGAAAACAAGCTTCAAGTGGAGTGTCTTCAGTGACCAACATTCTCTCAGAAATAGATTGGTGCTGCCAGAAGCAACAGTGTCTCACATCAACAGAGCCCTAAGTTATTTAAATTCCATATTCTACAGCTTTTTGAAGGGGTTGAATATTGCCTGTCTATGTATCTAAAGAACCTGATTAGTCAAAATATATGTATGACAAACATGGATGACTATTGACTGTAGTAAGGAGGCTGCTTGTTTGTTTCCTGGCTGCTCAGCCCTGAAATAATCACATAGAAATTGTATTAATTAAATCATGGATTGGCCCATTAGCTCTAGCTTCTTATTTGCTAACTCTTACATAACAATCCTACCTATCTCCATTAATCTGTGTATTGCCACGTGTCAGTGGCTTACCCACAAAGTTTCAGCATGTCTGTCTCTGGTGGTGGCTTCATGGCTTCTCTCTAATCCCTCCTTCTTACTCCTAGCATTAGTTTAGTTTTTGCTGCCTATCTCTACTCCATGTGCAGGCCCAAGACAGTTTCTTTATTAACCAATGGTATTCACAGTATACAGAGGGGAATCCCACATAATTGACCTATAATTTTTAATATCTATATAGGTTAAAAACTAAGGCTTCATATTAGATTTTTAGACAATCTTTAAACAACTGTGCAGCAAATGAGGACAATGACCTCAATATGTAAACAATTTATAAGTACCTTGATCAGAGGTAGAAATGTATAGTAAAATATGATAAGTTTCCTAATATTGTATCAATATACAAAATGTCTTAAGAAGAGGTAGAAACATGCATGCATACAATATGACAAAATAACTTTGCATATATGTACAAATATTGTAAACAGAAATAGGAGTATATTCAATATAATTTGAATTTGTTACAATATGCAAGAATCTATACTAAAGTAAATTGTCTATAAATAATAGCTCACAAGTATTCACTCTACTACTCACTAATATTATTAGTATGAGTAAGCTCATACTAATCTACCTAGTATCCCATCCAATTTCCATTTTTTTCAAAAGAGATTCCTGAGCCTACATAATTTCCACCCCAACCCCTAACCATATACCAGTTATAATCAACCTCTAATTGATGTCCCTAACCCTGAGGACAAACTTTGTTGAGAGAGGGGATGTTGTCTTCTAGAATTACTTCCAGATGTCATGGAGGTGATGTTCTTTATATGGGATCCTGTAAAAGTAAAATGATGGTTAATTAAGTTTCAAGATTACTCTCTGGTATAATTGCAAATAGTCTTTGAGTAGTAGTCAGTAGGGTATTTTGGGTTTTTAGTTCTTATTTGAAGTTCTGGTCAGAAAGTTGTAAGAAGCACCATTTCAGCTAATCAAATTGGAATCATCTTGAGCAGCTGGTACCCAAAACCAATCTTAAGGTAGCACTATCAGCATCATGACAGCATATCATTCAGGTGAAATCATTGTTGTGGGGCCCCATTTTCTTCCTGGAAACTTCAAGGATTACTGCAGGAAAATTTATAGCTCATTGTGGAGAACTTAAAAGTTATTTATACAGACATATGTTCAATGAACATTATTTACATAAAAATATATTCAATGAAAGGTATGATAGAAACAAAAATATTTATGAGGAAAAGTAAAATCTTTCCTATATTCTTTCTTCTTTCTGTTCCATACCATATGGATCCTGATATGAAACAAAACCTTTGAATTTTTTTAGCAACATGCTTGGATTTAGAGAAGGATAGCTATTGTCCAACTCCAAAGCCAGAGGGATGAAAAGGAATGGAGAAAGACTGTAGTTAGAAAATCAATAAATAAGAAAATTTTATGTATATGGAGAAAAAATGAACAAACTAACAAACACAATATCCCAGTTGGGAGAGAAAGCTTTTAAAACTAATGAGCACAAAGTGTACTTTGATTCTATCTTCAAACAATAACTAAAGGAGAGAGCAGTATATTTCATTTCATTCTTTGGTATGGAATTTTGAATTTAACTCGAGTCATCTTATCTCTCAAGGCCAATGCACTTTTAACATGATGAGACATGAATACAAAACTAGTGGTTTACTAACGAAGCAAATTTTAGCTCCATTTATTAGATAACCCATTTCTTGCTGTTTGCTCATACATTATTTATCAAAGAATAAATGCATACTTCTCTCACTGTCTGTTGCTGGGCTATTTATTCTTTGCTGGTCTCTAGGGTTTTTTTTTATCAGTAATTGGTGCAAAGGTAGATGTTATCATCAAGTCCTTGCACACTTATCTTGAAGCTAATTCAATTTAGATTCTCACTCTGTGCTGGTTATGTGTTCACTCTGTGTTAGACCCAACTCCATACAGATAAGCCCTGAAGAAAACTAACTGTATTGATAAAAAGTGCACTCAATGTTTTCCTTTCTTATTTTCAATAACAAATGGGAGAGGCATACACATTCCAGTTGTATATTTAAAGAATACCTCTGTAAATCAGGAGTTAATATAAAATCTTTTCCTATTCAACATTTAAAGTCCATAATTGAATAAAGAAGATAGAAACTCCATCCAGCAAGTCAAGTTTCTAATTATTTCCCCCAATTGACCTTTAAACTCAAAGCAGTGAATGTAAGTCATTCCAGGGTCAGTTTCCTATTGCTAGGGTGACTCAGGAAGTAGACAAGATGGCCCATTAGAATCTAATCTATCTCTAAAATTCACAAGAATGGATATAGAATACAGCATGATGAACTCATTATTTTTATTTCAGATATTTGAAGAGAACATCATTGAAATTATTATATGTATATATATATGATTTTTCTGTGTTGGTAGCTCTTATTCATCATTTAATATTTATTAATTTATTATTTATATAAGGTTCTGCCTGCATGTATCCCTGCAGGCCAGAAGAGAGTACCTGATCTCATTACAGATGGTTTTGAGTCACCGTGTGGTTGCTGGAAATTGAACTCAGGACCTCTGAAAGATCAGGCTGCAATCTTAACCACTGAGCCATCTCTCCAGCCCCGAGTTACTAGTTTTTATGAATTATTTTCCTTTAGGACCTAGACTGTTTATTATGTGTCAAGTCCATAAATTATAGAGAAAATTGGTCAAGCAGCTAGGTGCTGATCAACAGGTTTTTACTGTTAAGATATTATGCAAGAAATACTCTCTTAACAGAAAATCTGTGAGGGTTCTAATGAGATGAGAACCTGTCAAGAAGGATCATCTTAGGTCCATTATGATTGTGTTCACAACTCACTTCACGAGACTCTAAACCACAGAGTGAAAGGGTTTTGTCGAATATCCAATATGAAATGATCTCTATTTCTGTAGGATAGAGCCCAGTATCCCTAGGAGTTCAAAGCTTCATAAGTTCTTTCAGAGCCTGTATATAGCTGAAATTGATCAAGCAAACAAACAAACAAAACTCTACCTAAATTCTGGACAACTTAGGTTGGGTTTCTTAATCCAGCTCATCTAAAATTATGATGGCATCCCTTACTAACTAGACTTTTTGCATGTTAACATCTGATACTTATGTTGGACATTCTCTCATGTGAGAACAAGAAGATGATTTTTTTCAGAAATGATACTTTCAGAATCTTTCCCCTGACCTTAAAATGAATAAAATATGGTTTTTTATAACTGCTGTGGAAAGTTCTCAGCATAGCATGGCCAATGCTATCGGTAAGGGCAGCTGTGACAGCCCACAAGAGACTTTCAACAAGATGAGGAATATAAGGAGTCTAGGGGATTGCTATCATCTCACCTGAGACCCCAGGTCTCTGGCACTCCCACTTCCATTCTACCATTGTGATTTGGGAGAGATCAGCACCCATGTTCACATGAAGCTTTTTGATATTGCGTCCTTTTCTTAGATCAGCCAGACTCCTCTTAGGAATCTCTCTTTCATAATATTTGAATCATGCCTAGGAAATTTATTGGTTTGCCAGACAGAATCATTCTTTGAACTGTTCTCAGTTCCCTACCTAGTCCTGTTAGATGCCTGCTCATGACTCCCCCAGGAAAAGCTAAGGCAATAATACCTTATATACTTGTGCTAGCCTTGATTTTTGTAATGTTGGCAGTGTCCTGGATTAAATATAAAGCTTCACACATATCAAGTAGATGCTCTACCATTGACCACCCGATAACCCAGGCTTTGTTCTGCTTTCTATAAGAAGAGAAATCATCAAAATATTTTTGTTATACTTCTAGGAGAAATGTCTCCTATTGGCAATTCAAAGGAGGATAAAAGTATGGCATGGATAAGAAAATAAAAATATGAGGTACACAATTCAAAACAGTATTCATGGTTTTTCTTCATTTATACACACACACACACACACACACACATATGATTTACATTTGCCTGATCTTTCTGGTCTTTTACCATCTTTCAACTACTGACCTCATTTGGCCACTGTGATGATATCATCTATAGACTATCAGAAATTATACTCTAAAATCCAGTGGTCATTATTAATGTTTGCACTATCCTGAACCAGGCAGGTTAGTCTGGCATCTCTGGCATCACTGGGATCCTTCGGCCATTCTGGACCATGTTGAACAGTCCATTATCACTGGAGATGGCTCTTAGATAACAGCTTCAGTGGTTTATCTACAAAGAAATTGCATAAGCCTAAACGTTAATGATAACATACTTTAAGGGCTTAAACTAATGAATAATAAAATCTCAGTTCTGGATAAATTGAATGAGGGGACCAAAGTTCACCAAACATGGATACTGGTAAATATAAGGATGAATTTGAGTTCTTCATGTTCCCAGCTGTTACAGAATCGGATTAAATGGCATCTTAAATACACAGACAATTCTTCACATTTATTTAATGGGACTACCTCTTTTTGCACCCATTCTAACTTATAAAATGTTTTAAGTCTTGCTTCTGAACCTGAGGAAGAGTCACTGCCCAGCATCATGAGACAGTATCCTACAATAAATTTGAAGAAGATTAAAATATGAAACTTGAAGAAAATTTCTATTGAGAACGTATCAGTTTTGGATCACAACAACGCAGAACAATAATGTGAATGGAGGCAATCTAAGCAGGGGCACATTTCATCCACACACTAACACAATCTCTGGAATCTTAAAGTACCTTAAATAAATTGTATTTATGCATGATTCAATTATTCAGCAAATAATTAATGAGCAGTTGATACCTTCATTCTTGAACTCAGGTTCTAAGATGACACGTGTTATCTGAAGACTGTTATATTAAAAATTGTACTGTATTAATTTTATGGTGAATTGTTGCTGAATTCTACAAGGAGTGAAGCCACACCAGGTCTGATTCATGTGAGGAAGCTAAGGGTGACAGTGGTTGATGGAGAATGATTAGGCTGAACTGAAGGAACTTTCCTTTTTGATTTTACCATTCTTGGGGTAGTTTATGTACATGCTCTGAGTGTTGGAGCATGTCACACAGTCAGCTTGTGGAGATCAGGGGACAGCATCATGGAGTCAGTTCTCTCATTCTGCTTTAAAAAATAAATTATTAGCCTGGCAATGATGGCAAAAAGCCTTTAATCCCAGCAGTCAGAAGACAGAGGCAGACAGATCTCTGAGTTTGAGGCCAGCCTGGTCTACAGAGTGAGTTCCAGCTACAGAGGAGTTCCAGGACAAAGATACACAGGGAAATCCTGTCTCAAAAACAAAACAAAAAAAAATAAATAAAACAAATACCCTTATGTTTAATCATATTTCTTTTGTGTATATGATTGTTTTGCTTGCATATATGTGCCTGGTGCCCAAGGACGTCAGGACGAGGACATTGAGTCCCCTAAAGTTTGAGTTACTAAAAGTTTTGAGCTGCCACATAGGTACTGGAAACTGAACCATGGTTATCTGAAGAGTAGCGAGCAGTTTAATCAGTGATCCATCTTTCTACTCCCTCTTTCTGCTTTTTCATCTATTAGCAGTTATTAGTTGAATAACCCACGTATTTCACAACAGCATTCCTTACATGAGCATCATATATTTTGGGCTCCAGGTCTTCAGGCTTTCGTGGTGAGCGCCTTGGCCTGCTGAGGTATCTTACTAGTGCCAGACTCTTTTTCATGATGCCTAAGATTAAATGGAGTTGTTTAGTGTTAGAGTAAATTGTCTTCGCATATGCTTCAGTGGATGGAAGGGGCTATTTTATTTGTGAAGAAGATGGGCGTCTAGAGAAATTAAAACGTGTAAGAATGTGTCCCCACAGTAGCCTAGACAAAGAATTTAGATTGTTGAGTTATATATCTGCCTGGCAGCCAATTTTACCTTTGAGACTCAATAGCTATGAAAACTTAGGCAAGTTATTAATCTTCCTAGAGTATCAGTTTTACAGTTAGGGAAATTGAAAGAATAATAGAACCTTCTAGGTTCATTGTAAAAACTTGCTCCTAACAGTAACACAGAATTGCAAAAAGCCTCTGCAAAGGTATGGGAATGACTGAACGCCACTTGACATACATTAGCATTACAGTTGAAATGGAAACTCAGATTTGGAGAATAAAAACCATTGGAAGTTCTGAGTTTTAGATGGAAGTAGCTAGATTGATTGTGTCTGAAAATAAGAATGATCATGAAGTAGCTGAAGGGTTCAGCACTCAATAGGAACTGTCCATGAACACAGTGGCAAAAGTTCCCCTCACTTACAGTGAGCATAGTGCTCAGATGTACACTCATGGCAACCATGAAGAGAGCAAGCCCTAGGCTTTCATCCTTCTGGATCTGGATTACCTCACTCAGAATGCTCTTTCCTGGTTCTGCCCGTTTGCCTTCAAAGGTCATAATTTCATCTTTCTTACAGCTGAATAGTATTATTCCACAGTATGTCTGTATCACATCTTCATTATTTATTCATCAGTTGAAGGACGTTTAGGTTGATGCCATCCCTAGCTGCTGAGACTAGAGTAGCCATGAGTGTGGCTGAGGAAATATTTGTGAATTAGGGTGTCAAGTCCTTGGGACATGCCCTGAAGAGTAGGTGCTGGTCACAGTGGTAAACTGGATCATATGGTTGATTTGTTTTTAGTGTTTGGGAATTCTACATGCTTATTTCCAGAGTGGCTGGACAATTTTGCCATCCTACAGTCTATAACCATTCTCTCTGCCCCATATTCTCTCTAGCATTTGCTGTTAGTTGTTTTGTTGATCTTAACCATTTTGACTTGGGTACAACTAAACCCAAAGTAGTCTCAATCTGAATTTTTATTATTGCTAGGGACAATAAATATTTTGTTGTATTTATTAGCCATTTTTATTTATTCTTTTCAGAACTCTGTTCAGATCCAAAACAGATTCTTTGAACGAGTCCTTTGTTCTTTTGACCTCCCTTGCCAAGCAAGCAATTAACTCCAAATGTACTAGCAAATTAAAGACACTAGGGGGCGCTCTGGTGTACTCTGTGCAGCAGGGGCAAGCATGAATCATTCCTGTAGGTGCAGAATGGGCAAAGGTTATGCAGAACCTAGTGAATGATAGGGCAGAGACATTTGAAACTGTGTACCACTGTGATTTGTATCTACAGTTCATAGTAAGACTTTACCCTATTGCTTTGACTTTCAGAAGTTTTAAAAAAGAAACAATGGTTCTTGCCAAAATTCCACAGTATGATTTTATCACTGGGATTTTTAGCTATCTTGATAGAGTCAAACACTTTAAGGGTCATTTGTAAGTTGTCTGTATGAAAGATACTTTTCATCCACCAAAACAAAGCAAAAATAAGATAGTTCCTGACTTTTAGCTTATCACATTACTATAACTATTCCAGTCTCCTTAATACAATTTATTTTTCATTAAACCACTCGTGGGAATCAGTGAAATCATACAAGCCCCACTTTTTACACTATATATTAGGCATGGAATGCATGCAAGGCACCACAGATAAGGAAATTAATATGCTAAGCCTAGTCCCTAATATGATAAATCATCCGGCCTTGGCCTTGTCCACAAGCTTGCATGCCAGGATGGAGACATAGATAATGACATCTAAAGAGGTAGACAAATGAGACAATGAATGTTTAAAAAAAGAGTGGACAAATCATATCTAACATTAGAACTTTTATTCACAGCCTACAGGACCGTAGTCCTCTATCTAGACCAATCCGGTTGAGAGTCCAGTCAAGAAAATCAAATTTGCAAGAGGTCATACTGTTACCACTAGGCTCAGTCTAATGAGCTTAAAAAAATAACTTGTAAAACTGACAAAAGTTTGTCAGTACTTCATTAATAACTCAAAGCTTCCCAAGTTGGTTTTTTTTTTAAATTTCATTAGAACCAATAAAAGCGAATCAGTTGTGTACTAGTAATTAGCCCCACGGGATGCTTAGCTTCCAGTTATCACAGCTCCAGGTTTCCCAGACTACCAACCTCTAGTTAGAAAGCATCTGAAGACTTCTCTTTCGTCCATTGCACAGATTTCCCACTCCTTTCCTTCTCCTCTCTGTGCATCTACACTGAGGTTCAGGAGACACACACTGAACCACTTGCTATGCTGAGTCCTGAATATGCAGCCTTTGCTTTTCCACACACTGCATCTGTGTTTATTTCTACATATGTGACAGGCTGGGAGAAGAACCACTGAGAAAAATACATCAGAATGGAGGGATGGGAAGGCGACGCTTCATTTTATGTAAAAGGAGATGCCCAAGACTTTTAAAAAAAAAGACATAAAGACGGAAGGAACTGGATCTATGAGACATAGGGAAATGTATCCTCACACAGAGAGAATACAGTGACAATTCCGAAGACTTCTTATGTGGTTTCAATATCTACCAGAATTTCAGCTTTGCGTGGACACTACAGACAGAGAAAGAATGAATGAGTCCAGAATGGTAACAATTTTAAGGACTTTGACTCTTATTCTAAGTAAGAAAAGATTTGTTGAAGGCTTAAACAGAGACGTCATGTTTTGTACTGATTACCAAGGATCATCCTGGTTGCTATATTGAAACTCACTTTTATGTAAGCAAGGCCAGAAGTTATAGCAGACCAACTTTCATCTCCTGTTAATGTAAAACAGATCATGAAGGTTAAAAAGGTAACGTGAATAACATAAGAGTGATAGAAGGATTAAGAAACCATTCAGATCTACATATAACTGAAGGCAAAACAGATACTGATTGTTCAATTAAAAACTGAAATATTAAATAGAAAATGTGAAACATAGCAACCAGGGCTGAATTGAAATCTGGAGAAGCTACTTGCTTCCATGAATGGGAGTTTAACATGGTGGATACAATTGATAAATTTAGTCTTCACTATTGTGAGATTTTGGGGATAGATTACAGATCTGAAATACATATGCATTCCTGTATTTTAGGGGAAAGTTTAAAATTACGGATAAAAGTTGGGGAACTACCAGCATGTAATTACCATGGAGCTGCAGTGTTTGCCAGCTGAGCAAGACAATAAGACGCAGCTCGCATAAGACTGGAATAAGAGGCTAGAGAAGAAAGAAAAAGAAAATCAAGAGCAGCAATCTTAGCACTCAGCACAGAAAGAACAATGGAGTTACCAGACTATATTGTCTCCAAAGAATGAAAAGCAAGAATGGAGGACATGATTTAACAAAGTGGAGAGATCACTGTTGACTTTGGAAAGTGTTTTGAAGGAAGTTGTAAAGAATAAAATCTTTAAAAATAATTGAGGAGAAAAGTGAGAGAATCACAAATGGACATCAAGAATAGCAAGGAAAGGACAACGACTTTGTCTTCAAAAAAAACTTTAAAGAAAGAAGTGAGGAATAGAAATAGAAGGTGAAGATGACAAGGAAAGTATTTCAGAGAATGTTTACTGAGAACAAAATGGAACTAGAAAGATGTTTTTGATACTTGCTATCTGCGAATGATTGACTTCATTCCAATGGGACTGAATGGTGAGGCTGGCGGAGCACCAGTCCCCAAAATATATTCTTCCTGTAATCCCTAAACATTGTGATTACGTTATACCTTATGCTATATAGCGTTTCACAGATGGATTAAGTTACTTTGAAATAGAGGGATTATCTGAGATTAACCATAAAGCTTCAATTAAATAATTAAAGATTTTGAGGAAGAGGAGGCAAGGAGAGAAGGGAACTTAGTAGAAATAAGAGTAGAAATATATAATGACAGAGAGACAGAGACACAGAGAAACAGAGGACAGAGAGAAACAGAAACACAGATGACAGAGACAAAGATAGAGAGACAGAGACATGGAAGAGTGTTAATAGAACATGGGCAGAAGAAAGATAGATTCACTGCAAGATCCACCAGACTGAAAACACCCTGCCAGTTCGCTCTTGACTTCTTATACTGGTACTATCTGTGTTTGAGCAACCTCATGGAGTCTTGGAATATAACCCTCTGGTCTTACAGAGGACAGCTGTAGGAATATATGGCACAATCCGTTTGAAAGAGCTTCATATGTAAAAATTTAAGGGAAATGAGGATGCTGTTAAAGTTGGCAATGGCAGTGAATAAGAGAAAAATATTCACCTTAAATCTAAGGTGAAATAAAGTGGAGTAGAAATGTTTAAGGTGGTAAAGCAACTGTGGGTGAAGAGATGTGCAGTGAGAGAGTACAATGGCTGTGTCCCCTTAAGCAGGAAGGTGAAGGGGTCATTAAGAGAGGAAGATTGGAAGAAATGATTGAAGTTATTAGCATAGCATGCTGTAAATAAAACAAATGAACATGAACAATAATCCCCAAATAGTCTCTTTCAAAGAAAACAAGTGAGAAATTATCAACTGTGTTTCAGTGTAGCTCATGGAAATATATATCATCTTTCTAAATTAGTATTTTGTCCTTCTTTATAGAAAGACACTGAATTTCATTATTTTCTTTAGGAGTATTGACCAATGTGCCACGTGGCTGTTGCTAAAGAAATGTGAAGGAAATGGATGTGATTCTCCTTGTTCATGTCTGTCATCACAAGTGGGAAAAGCTTATAGAAATCTGATTCTAATTATTTGGCAAATATTTTGAATATTCAAAAATTGAACGCATTTTACTTAAAAAGAAAGTTACAGCTAGGCCCCCAAAATCAAACTCAGAAATTGCTATAAATTTTACCTCATATTAAATAAACTTCTTCTGTATATGATATCATAGGTATGTTTCTATGTGATAGACTAACACTTAAATGTTCAATGTCTGTTTTTAATTCCTGTTTTCCAAGAGAATCTCAGTATCATTCAGAGTAGAAATATACCTGCTTTTGTTCTTCAAAGTTTGGCCCTCTCAACTCATCTTTGACCTGGAGCTGCCAAGTGATCCCATCTGGCCCGTAAGTAGCCTGTGGGGATTTTCAAGACCAGAATTAACAGAGTTTTGTACTTTTTCTGATGCAGTCAGAAGCAAGGCATTATCTTTGCTTTCTGGCACATCTTCTGTGTGTTTGCACAGAAGTAGCTTAGTCATTCTGGGACTCTGCGAACAAACAACACATGAAGGGAGCTAGACAAAGTCTCATCCTCTGAGATGTTGCAGGATGGTCCCAGCAGCCATGAACAGCCAACAGTACAGAAGAAAACAATGATTGCTAAAGGTGTATGTTCCAGGAAATCAAGTATAACTGCTGACAAATGCAATTTGGTCTAGAGAGAAATTTTTAAAATGCCTTCCTTTCTCTTCTAAGTAAAATAATAGATGAGTCATAATAAATCATGGGTTTGTACATTCGTAAAATAGAAGAGCATTGTATCAAGATGAAGTGGACAATGTATAAGAACATAAAAATGCTTCTGACAAACTATCAAAGGTAGAGGAAATAATAGAAATGACATAATGTGTATAGATCATGCTTTGCTCAGATTTCTTTCATCTAAGTTGTAGGAGGAGGGCTTGCTTATTCGTCCTGGCCACCCAACTAACTTAACCCCAAAATAACCACACAGAAATTGTATTAATTAAAACACTGCTTGGCCCATTAGCTTGAGCTTCTTATTGGATAACTCTTATATTAATTTAACCCATTTCTACTAATTTGTGTATCGCCATGTGGCAGTGGCTTACCGGCAAATATTCTAACTGGCATCTGTCTCAGGTGGAGAATCTATGGCTTTTCTTTATTCCAGCATGTCCTTTAGTTTTCCTTGCATACCTAAGTTCTGCCCTATCAACAGGCCAAGGCAATTTCTTTATTCATTAACCAATGAAAGCAACACATAGACAGAAGGACTTCCACAGCACTAAGTCGTCTTCCTCTGTAACTGGTTGTGATAAACCAAAGTCAAAGTTAAAGAAGAGCCAGGAAGATATGTTCTGAGAGTCAGTCTATGGAGACAGCTGAGAGCTCGCTTAGTCTTTGTAGAGTTTTAGGTAGGTGATTGTGTGGCAATATAGAAAAGACACAGGTTTTTAATTCCCCATATTCTACCATAAATTATTAAAATTTCTCAAGAATTTTAAAAAATTATTTCAAATTGTATAAAATTATGCAATGAATATATTTTTGCTTTTTCATTAGTTATTGACTTTGCATCATGGCTTTAAAATCAAATCAAATATTTCAAGATATTATATATTTGGGCAAGAGATATTGCTCACTGGTTAGGAGCACTTGCTGTTCTTGCAGAGGACCTATGTTAAATTCCCAGCACCCATATGTTGGTTCACCACCATCTGTAACTTCAGTCCCAGTAGATGTAATGCCCTTTTCTGACTAATGCTGGCACCAGGCAAGCACGTGTGCACAGACACCTTTTCATGCAAATCACCCATACACATGAAATAAAATTAAGAAGATATCCACTGAGAAGCATAGTTAATACCTAAGATTATTAAGTAATTGATAGTAGCTTTAGGGAGCAAATGTTTACAAATCAGAAGACCCTGAGTTTCCAATTAATGTTGAACTCATTTATTTATAGCCAAAACCCATCATATTCTGAATTCTAAATTCACAGATGACATGCTCTATGAACCCTGTTTTCATGGTTTCTAGCCAATGCTTTTGAATTACTATACATTCAATTATAGTAAGAAGTGAAGTACAAAGCTCTTCTGAATCCATGTACTATTTATGCAAGCAATGGCATAAAAAATTAACAATTGTATTTACAAATACACTTAATATCATCCCGCTGCACAGTGTAAAGTGTAGCATGGCTTAGCAAGCCTTTAATAAACAGCCTACTTAAAGAGGCTGCCTTCTTTTATCTTCCTTCATATAAGTTGGAAACGTATAATGATGAATATTAAAATTATTTACAATGTGTACACATTTCCCCCCTTAAATCATTGGCAACTAATTTTAAGATAAGCTATGATCCACACATGCTGTCGTTTTTGTTGCTGTTTTTCACTTTATGGCTGATAGCCCTGGGCTATTCTTTAGGCAATGGTGTATTATAGAGTAGTGCAGAGGGTATCACTCCATCAAATTGTGATGACTTTTTTACTCAGGTCAATGAACGCTTGGCATTTTATTTTTTCAGACAAGGATCATGTCCCCTACACAGAACTTCATGAACAGAACAGTTTCTACTTACAGAGGCCACACTTAAATATTAAAATAATACCTTTTGGAGTAGTGATTCTTTTAGAGTTCAGGATTTTTCCTTTGTTGCACAGTGTCTTACATTTTTTTCTAATAATTACACAGACAAGCACAGAAATTCATGTGGCTACCTGCTATTTTTCAGGTACTACAACACGAAATCACCTGGGGAAAAAGACTCTCTCCCTGTAGTTTAAAAAGAACAAAAAAGAACAAAACCTGAAATGCCTTAAAGATAGAATCAACTTTCTCTAATATCTCTTACAAATAACAAAAGCTGCCTTGAACTATGGATATAATTGCACATGGCTGGGACTCCAGGCACAATTCTTTAGAATGTTATTTAATCTAGATTAAATATCACCACAGGGGAATTACTAAACTGCACATTTGGGTTTCTTTTAAATCAGTCATTACATTTTATATTGACATTATTTCTAAAATAAAATAAATCCAAGGCATTGTTACTGATCTTAACCTGTATTGTACTGAATGAACTAATGTGGAAGAAATAAGCCTAAATGAATGGTTATGGCATCATACTAAATGTGTTTACATTCAGATGTTTAACATGGAAGTCTAGGCAAGAGGGTTGGTACTTACTGAGCAAAGCATGGTGGTCCAAGTTGCAGGCTGTCCAAAAGAAAGGTAAAGAATTATACTGGAGGTTTGCATGGAAGGAGGGGAATAGTTCATAAAAATGCCACAGATGGAAATTATGCTGGCATTTAGCCAGAGTTGGAAGCTTAGCTGGGCAGGCAGGAATGGGAAATTTCCAGGTGAAAGTGAATGATAGATCTGATAGAAGTATGGAGATTGAAAAGCGATAAGTCGGTATTATTTGGCTAAGCAACAGGAGGGAAAACACCAGTGAATGGAGTCTGAAAGCAATTTTCCCTAACTTGAGTGCATGAACATTTACCATAAGACATTGCTTCATTCAGTTTCAATGATGACATTAAATTCCCTTGCCCTTGGATCGAGGGAATTAGATGGTTGATGCTGCCTGTCAGGTCCTAGCATATTCCACCAACCAAGAAAAGCCAGCTTCTCCATCCGAGCCCCTTTTGAGTTGCATCTTTATAACCCTATAAAACTGAGCCGCACTTGATCCTGAGATGTGGCTAGGTCTGCACATCTTGACCTTCCCTAACAGTGGCTCTCCTGGAATTCTCTGATTTCTTCAGTAAATGATGTCGCATGTCACAGTACTGTGCATTCCTTTGCTAAGCTCCAGAACACCCAGAGTTCCCCCATTGTAAAAAGCAATGGAGAATACAGGGCAGACACAGTTTCTATCAATTGCTGCTGTGTCAAAGTACCTCAGTGAGTGTCACAAAGGAAGAAAGGAGTATTTAAGATCAAAGTTTCAGAGGTCTGTGGTGTGAGTTGCCTTCAATTCTTTGCGACCTGGGGTGAAGAGATATTGCACTCTAGGAAGGCAGAGTGAGGATCGTTTTCTCAAGGCCGTTGGCAAGAGCTGGAGAAAAAACAGAGGGGTGAGGGGGCAGAAAAGAGAGCAAAAGAGTGAAGAAGGGAGGGGAATGTAAGATACATGCTTCAAAGACTTGCAATGATCTAGTTTCTCTGATTAGCATGACCTCCTAATAATCCAGTAAGCTATTATTTTGTAATGGAATTTATCCAGTGAGGAGATTAGTACTCTAGAATCCCATCACTGCTCAATACCAGCGGCAAGTGAAGAGCAGGCCTTAAATACAGGATTCTTTGAGACATTTACTGACACATCCAGGGAGATGCTGACTGTGAAGATGCCTTTTGTGGTTTCAAGGCATTTCCATGGGACAGCAGCTACTGGGCCAGCTAATTTTCTGTTTCTATTTCTCTAGAGGAATGTCCTGTTTATTTTCCACTTCCAAGCTTAACAATACTGCATCATTCTTACAGGTGAAAAGGAAATACCAAATCTCTTCTAATTTTTAGAAATACCATTCCAAGTTTTGAGCTAAAAAAAAAAGTATCTGTGATTCCATTGGTCAACCCCTTTCTGAGGAAGATGTCTGTAACATGAGGGCCTGCTTGCTGGGGTTTCTGTCCTGCCCACTTCCCACAGCCAGCAAGCCTCAAAGAAATTTACACAGAGATCTCTGTAAGATATAGACTGACTGGCCCATTAGCTCAGGCTTCTTATTAATTCTTGTAACTTATATTAAACCATTATTCTTATCTATGTTGGCCACATGGCTCAGTATCTTTTGCAGTGGGGCAGGTCATATCCTGCTTCTTCGGTATCTGGACAGGACTATGGAGAAATGGGTTTCCTCCTTCCCAGAATTCTCCTGTTCTCATTGACCCCACCTCTACTTCCTGTCTGGTTGTCCCACCTATACTTCCTGCCTAGCTACTGGCCAATCAGTGTTTATTTAAAATGTAATTGACAGAATATAGACAATTCTCCCACACCAGATGTCCCTTTCTTCCTCTAACCATTTTAAGTATTTATTATCATTGGTATTCTGCATCTTATAGTAATGTGTTTAGCAAAGGATATCATTTTATTGGTTTATAAATTTAACATACATCAGGCATTGGGATATGGCACTGTGGGTAAAGTGCTTGCCACACAAACATGGGGACTTAAATTCTGAGGTCCAACACTCCCTTAAATCCAGATAATGTAGAATCAGTGAGCTCTAGATTTAGTTAATGACCTTGTCTCTAAAGAAGTTTGGAGAGCAATTAAAGAAGACACCAGACATTCATTCATCTCTGATATCCACAGGCTTCCAAGTACAATACACACACACACACACACACACACACACACTCACACTTGCATACACAGGAACACAAATTCACAAATGTATTCTCATGCATGGACATATATACAATTTAGTATACTTTGAATTCTTGAAAATTGGGAGATTCTCTTTTAAGACTCCACATGTCTTGAAGTTCCTCATCCTTGTTTTGAATTTACTTTCCAGTAACATTTATCATTACCAGTTTAGCATAATCCCAGCTAGATTTGATGGGAATTTATTCTTCCCTCATACCCTCAGAATTTTCTGTTTTTCCTTTCAACAGTACCCAAACACTTTCATGTACATCCTTTATAAATTTTATTCTTATCTATCAGCTAATCTGTTTATAATTCTTATTTCATTTTCCTTGGATTTGCTTTGCTTTGTGTCTATTAATCTTACTTATTTTTATTTTAGTTAAATTCTATTTTACTGTATGGATTGTCATTCCATTTCCTATTCTCAATGTTTTTACTTTTATTGTTTTTAGAGGTCTAGATTCTTTTGGTTTTCATTTGGATTTCATACATATATTCAAGCTTATTTTTTCTAAGGTTTTGACTCAAAGTTTGGTTGATCAGCAATCTATCTTCTAGATTTTATATTCAAAGAATGTTGTAGGAGGAGGGGGCTGCATCCCACTGCCTGGCTAGCTTAACCCCTGAAATAACCACACAGAAAT
>LOEQ01004681.1:137404-148973 GCA_001685075.1 Bramus lutescens | reverse complement strand
GTATTAATTAAATTACTGCTTGGCCCATAAGCTCTAGCCTCTTATTGGCTAACTCTCACATCTTGATTCAATCTATTTCTAATAATCTGTATGTCACTTCGAGGTTGTTGCTTACTGGAAAGATTCAGCATGTCTGACTCCATGGAAGCAATCTCTGACCCTGCTTTCTTCCTCCCAGAATTTAGTTCTGTTTGCCCCGCCTACCTATGTTCAGCCCTATCAGGCCAAGCAGTTTCTTTATTATTTAACGAATGAAAGCAACACATAGGTAGAAAGACCTCCTACACCATTTCCCCTTTTCTGTTTAAACAATAAAGGAAAGGTTTTCACATAGCAACAGGTATTATGCAAGAATTACATTTACAATATTTAGATCTATTTTACCTTTTATCATAACAATGGAAAATTATAACTATAATTATCTATTTTTCAACTCCATCAAAAACTCCAGAAGGATATACTATTACCTAAGTAAACAGGAAGTACATTGTAAGCAGCTTACAAAACTCTAGAAATGACAGAGAATTCTTGCTGCCTGGACAGTCACTCCAAGTTTTTCTGTATCATTGGGGCAACCGTCTTCAGTCTACAGGCCTATAGCATCCAGCAGACTTTGCTATGAAGCAGGGAATTTCAAAGACAGTTCAGTCACTTTCTTCTGTATCCTGCAGAATGTCTCACAGACTCTTTTATGAATCAGGAACCATGAAGTTTCATCTCACCTTTAGGCAAGTTCAGCAATCCTTTCTCTGTGGGTTCTTCTTGTCCAGTTTATGCAACAGTACAGGCAAGAGCAGTTTCTTACCCAAATGGCTAACCAACGCCATAAGGAGCCTCTTTGATGCCCATCTTCCTCTTGAAGTAGCTGGTCCTGCCAGGAGCAGATGAGTCTCATTGTCATGAAAAGCCCTAAGTTATTACAACATTTAAAGTACCATATTCTGTAGTCTTTGAAAGATATGAAGAATGCCTGTCTAACTGAAAAATGTCTCTATATATCTAGAAAATCTACCTAACATGATTATAAGCTTGACTATTATCCATGGTTATTCATTAACAACCTATATTTCCTAACTATACATTGCATTTTAAATGATCTACACAATCACAATATCTTAATCAAGATCAGAAATACAGATCCATATAACAAAATTGACCTTAAATTTATATCAATAAAGCAAAATCCATACCAATGTAAATTATTCATATCTATATCATATCCCCCTTTAAATGTAAAAGAACATTTATTCATTTCATTTGTCACAAACATCTTAGAGACTACAGTTCATGCTGGAATTCTTCATTCTGCATTACCAAAAACTTGGGATTGAGTAAAACATGGAGTATATTTCTATATTCATGATCATGAACAGATTTTTCATTAGTCATCCAAAAAATTATCTGAAAATCTTAATTTCAATCTGTGAACACACACACCATAGACACCATACACACACACACACACACACACACACACACACACACACACACTTTCCAATTATTCCCAAGATGCTGTTTCCACAATTCAAGGTGATTGCAATGACTCTTATTCATCTATAAAGTGCTACCTTAAGCCTCTCATTCTCACAGGTACAGTGGTGTTTGTTACTATTCATCTCTCATTTTTTTGAGCTGTGTAAACAGCCTGGAGATTTACAATCTGTTTTGTTGTTTCCTGTTTAGATTTCTTCCTCAGTGCCTTCTATGCCACAGGGAAATTTATCTATAGTTGCTCTCTATTTTTTCAGTCTGTAAAAACAGGATGAGATTGGTGCCTATCTCACTGACTTGCTGTGATGAACACTCTCCACCACCTTTTCAGTTCCTAAGTTCATGATTCCTTTGGGAAGACATGGTCCTGACCTCCCTTCTAGCTCTTCCCACCACTGTGAAAGCTGGGAACACCTGCAGCTTCACTTTCTCTTGGAAATGTTGCAAGCTTAGATGATTAGCATGAAGGCTTTGTTCCTCCGGCCACAATATAATTATCTCTTCCCTTATTAGCATTTATCTGCCCTGTGATGACAACCATTCATTGGGGTCTCAATGAATCATCTCCTGTGTGCATTCTTTTAAACCAGTGAAAGATGTTTCAGTCTCTTTGTTTCCTTAACTACAGTACAAAATATACATAGCTTTCTGTGTAAATGGACAGCTTCAACTGGCCTCATGATTAGCTTTTAGGACATGATCAAGAAGTTTAGGAGACAGGAGATGCTGAATGTGGTTGCACATGCTGGTAACATTTGCTTAAAGAGTTTGAGGCAAAAAGATTACAAGTTCAAAGCCAGCCTAGGTTGTACATCTTGGGGTTGGAGATTCAGCTCAGTGGTATAGCACTTTCCTAGCAAGCATACCTCCCTGGATTTGGGTCTCAGATTTGGTGTCCAGGGTGGGGGTGGGAGTGGGAGAAAGCACAGTACACAGATGAAATAGTTTATAGTCTTTATTTATATTTCACAGTGAAACAATATCTTTCAAATTAATTAGATAATAAACTGGTCCAGGAAATAGAAAAATTTCCATCATTATCAGAATAAATTAATGATAATTGCACATTGTTATTCATTTTTATTTGTTCTAAAAATTACAGTTTATTTGAGACTGAAGGAGGGTTTTGCCTAAATTTCATTGGATAAAACAAACTTGAAGTGCCACATGGTATATATAAAAAAAGATTCATCTCTGAGACCAGGCTGAGGGTGAGTCTTGGTTCACATCTTAGCTTTATGTCACTGCACCTTAGGAAGCCATGTTCAGTGTTCTCTTCTGAGGAAGGCAATGTAAATACCAGTCATGTGGGACTTCTTGAATACTTTCTGAAAGCAGAGATTGCAAAGTTTGCATGCAAAATTATTATTAGAATGTGCCCTCATGCAGCACTAAGTTCAGAGCCATGGGAACTATGTTGTGTTGTGTAGGGAGTTTTACAGATCTATAAGTGATAGACAATGGTTTGAAGTAGAACTTCACCATTGGAATATGAAAAATGTCTGCAGAGACTGTTGAAAGCTCTCTAAAGGACATGTCCTCCAAATAAAGACCTCTGTTTTATACTGGAGGATATTATGTACAGGAAATAAAGAAATCTTGAAATTTCCTGAATCCTGAGTTCTATAACTAACTATACAGTCTAGTGAAAAAACAGAATTTGAGCTGTGAGATTAGTTCAGATACAAAATAACTGTCTTAGCCACCTCATTTTAAAAATCTAAAAAATATTGGAGCTGAGCATATAACTCAAACTCATAGCTACTGGCAAATTGAAATTAGTAATATTTTCATTCTCTATTTTAAAATTACAGTAAATACAAGGACTGATTCAAAATGGCAGTAAAATTGTAAAATGCTTAAGAATGAAATGAATTGACCAACAACTTAAACCACATACAAAAAATATCAAGAGATATAAATAGGGAAGCAGGTATGAATTTTTAAAATTATAATCTATAACTTCTGTGGTCTTCTTCACCACCCTTACTTCTGGTAACTATGAGCACTCAGTTAATTTCCTTAGGATTTAATTAGCTTGCAGACGTCACAGACCACAAGGACAGCACACCCCACTTTTCCTCTCGATTTCCTCCCAGAGGAACAATTGTGGACCAGTTGCACCTTGATTGATTTCACCAACTCCTTTGATCTCGTAGGGGACTGCAGGCTATTTTAAAATGCCATTGGGTAATACTGCTCTCTGACCCCTTCATCTGGTGCCTGCAACATAGGGAGGAATAACTCCTTTTATATAGCTCATGCTCTCTCAAGTCTGATGCCCAACAGAAATTGATGATTTGCTTGAATTAATAACTGCTGATTACTAATCATGAAAGTTTCCTCATCTGAAATCCAACCGTTCTTACATCTTCTGATTCTAGCTTGCTCTGACTGAGAACACGCATCTCCCCCTGCTTTATCCTCTCATTTTATTTAATCTGGCCAGTCATTTACTCCATGCCAACATGGTACTGGTGAAAAGACTGTTGGCCATGCCTCCCTCTTTCTGTAAAAGCATAAGTGGCTATGCTGGCCCATCTGTCTGATGTGGGATTCCCCTCTGTATGCTGTGAATACCATTGATTAATAAAGAAACTGTCCTGGGCCTGTACAGGGAGAAGAGTTAGGCTGGGAAAACTAAACTGAATCTGGGAGAAAGGAGGCAGAGTAAAAGAGAAGCCATGGAGCTTCTATCAGAGACAGGTACACTGAAACTTTGCTGTTAGGCCATGACCTTGTGGTGATGCACATACTAATGGACATGGGAAAATTAAGATGTAAGAGTTAGCCAATAAGAAGCTAGAGCTAATGAACTGAGTAGTGATTTAATTAATACAGTTTCTGTGTGATTAATTCATTTCTGGGCAGCCGGGACAAACAAGCAGTCTCCCCACAACAAATTGTCATGCCAACATGGCCAACTAAATCCACTTAAAAACCTCAGAGGGCCGGAAAAGGAATTCTAGACACTAAAAAAACAAAGTTTAGCCACATTTTTTTTTCCCAAACGGGCTTTGCTTGCTGTGGCTCCCTTAAAATATGTGCTCCTGATTCAGCAGTAGCAGAAAAAAAAGCCTAGGCCATTTTAAAATGCTGGCTTTCTGGGCCATGCTGCCAGCATGAACTCTGGCTCTTTCAGGAGACTGAGCATTTGAATGGGGTTTGTGAGCAACATGCTACAGCTTACTTGGTGGCAACATGGACCAGCTGTGTGCCTAGAGATGGGTCATTGTGCATGGCTCTCTGTAGCAAGCACCTCTGCCATGCTGGGATGGGTGGGGGAAGCAGGCAGTGCTGTATTTCACAGCTTAAGTTTTTAAGAAGCACTTAGCATTGTAAAAAGCATTCCTGGACAGTAAAGAATTACAGATATACAATAAAACAGATTCAGATATAAAGACCTCTAAACGAGACATGGTGTTTTTTAAAAATGTATATAGGCTTGGGACAGAGAAGAAAAAGACTATAGACAGTAATAAAAGAATGTAAATGGTTTAAAAAATGAAATGAAACAAAGTTTTTAACAGTCAAAGATTAAAGGATTAATAAAAAAGCCACGTAAAGATGGAAAATTCACAGTGAATCTCAATTATATATATTATTGTGTTTCTATGAATTTTTTGACTGTGGAGGACTTAAGTAACCAACATTTATACTTTAAAGGTATTTTGTCTTCAAAATGTGGATCTAAGGATATGTTGCTTTGGAAAAGAGGTTCTTTTTTGTTTCCAGAGGATCAGAACCTCTAGATTCATTCCAGGCTAATATGGTTTAATGCAACAAGACCCCCTGAAAGGTCGCCATGAAAAATTACTTTGTTCAACTGCTGACTGAGCTGAACCTAGCACCCAGGATATACCATGAAAGACTTGACTAACAGCACCTCCAATCAGTAGGTAGTAGTCTAGAGAACGACACCCAGATTCTCAAATATTGTCTATAAATGTTTGTCCACATTTACAGGAGGATATGCTACAGAGATTTGCATTGGTATGTATCTTGGTTTACTGACATAAATTTAAGGTCAATTTTGTTATATGTCTGTTTCTGCTCTTGACTAAGGTATTGTGATTGTGCAATTCATTTAAAAATGTAATATATAATTAAGAAATATGGTTAATAGAGAGTAATCTATAATATTCAAGCTTGTAGTCATGTTATTTAGATTTAGAAACAAATTAACAGAAATTCATTAAAGACATTTTCTTGTGGAATATCTATATGAAGCATTATATCATGCTTTTTATATATTTTTACCTTAACCCTTAAATAATTCAAGTCATAAATTGATGGTCAAGTGTGAAACTGTTCTCGTAAAATTTTAATTAAGTAGGGCTATGTCTCAAGTAAATAATGTTGCTAAACATGTATTCTTTACTCAATAATCATTTTGTACTAATATATGCATTTTAACCTCTTACCAGCAAGAAAATAAAAATGAAATAAATAGTATCTATCCTCACTTAGATAATTGCAAGAGTTTGAAGGCAATGTGTTTGTATACACATGTGTATGTACACTTTAGTAGACATACATATATTTCTTTACTACATGAACTAAGAAGGTTAAAAAATTAAGACCACAGTAACAAGAAACAACATTTGAACCCAGATCTTGCTTTCTAATTTCATTATCTAACTAAAGTAGCCAGGGGTACTTGAAGATATTGCCAATTTTAAGACTGAGACAAAATACATACAAGATGAAGATAGAACATTTTTTCATCCCACAAAGTAAGAATGTGCTATGTTAAAGGGGTATTGGAGACAACTTGAACAATTTTAATATGACAAAAAGTTTTAGAATATAGCTCAAAGAATTAAATAAATCCAGTAACTCTGCTCTTATATAAATGCTCCATTAAATTAATAAGTAGAAGACAAGCATCTTATGCATAATAAATTTAAATAGTTTATATAAGAGCTAGTTTCTTGAAATGTGTTCTGTGCATGATTTCCTTTTTAAACAGTACAATAAATAAAACCAAAGGGAGTGGTTCTCCAGCAGAGAAATCTTACAAATATCCCTGCAGCTGGACAAACACCTTCAGCAATTATAAAAGCTAATAGTTTATTTTCTGCATATGGAATGATGAAATCAATTCTGTGATTATCAATCCTTGGTCTAATCATGGGAAAATGTCATGGGAGCAGAAATTTAAACATATCCACAAATAACCAGAAGTTCTCTTCAACTGGTCTGGTCATTAACATGAAGGGAAATATGAGAAGCTGCCACAGGCAATAGAATACCAAGAAGACAGGGCAGAGGTAAAGTTAGATGGGACCATGGAGGAGGAAAAGCATACTCACTAAATACCAGTGTAGTAGGAACATTCCTCAAATCTCAGTAATGCATCAGTATTGACTTACTGTAACAGATGCCCCATTACAATAACAATAATAGGGGAATCTGGGTGAGGAGTATATTAAAACATCCTGCACCATTGACTTAATTTATCTAAAAATCAAAATATCCTAAAAGCTATAGTTTATTTGAAATATAATAAGGCTTACCATCCAATTTATCTCAAAGTTTGCCATCCTAGTATTATTTTGCTTGGGGCAGTGTAGTAGGCTGACTTTGGACTTGCTGTGCAGCTGAGGAGGACCTGGAAATCCTGATTCCCCTCCCTCTATCTCCAAAGTGTGGAATTACAGGCATGAATCATCATGCTTAAACCAAATTAGTTGTATCAGGAAACAGGCCTTTTTAGCTAATTTTAGGAACAAACCTAGGAGTCAAAGTGTTTGGTAAGGATAATCTTCTTAATGAGCATTTCTGGTATTTTGAATTTTCTGGGTAACAAAAACTCTTGCCTAATTGTACATAATTTAATATCCTGTTTTAGGACTGATGAAAGATATCACAGAAAAAGGGGCATTGCCTGAAATGAAAAATTTGAACATTTAACCTGTCTGATATGCCTTTGACTTCCTTCAGGTAGGCTTCTTGATATAACATAAAAAAATGTTCAGTGTGCTTACTGATTGAATTATTTATTTGCTTGTTTGGTTGACATTTAATTTACTGTTTGTTTGTTTGTTTTTCATTTTACATACCAACCCCAGTTCCCCTCCCTCCGTTCTCCTGCCCCCTCACTTCCTATCATCCCACCCCCATCCACTCCTCAGAGGGGGCAAGGAAGAACTCCATTGGGGAGTCAACAAAGTCTGGCATACCAAGCTGAGGCAGAACCAATCTCTTTCCTCCTGTATCAATGCTGAACAAGGTATCCCACCACAGGGAATGGGCTCCAAAAAGCCAGTTTATGTACCTGGGATAAGTCCTGGTTCCACTGCCAGCCAACATCCCCCCCCCAAACATACATACATGAGATCAAATCACATAACTGTCACCCATATTCAGAGGGCCTAGTTCAGGCCTGTGCAGATTCCACAGTGGTCAGTCCAGAGTTCGTGGGTTCCTACTAGCTCAGGTCAGCTGTTTCTGTGGTTTCCCCCATCATGATTTTGACCCACCTTGCTCGTATGATATTTCCTCCCTCTCTTTAACTGAATTCCAGTAGCTCAGTCCAGTGCTTGGCTCTGAATCACTGCATCAGCTTCCATCAGGTTAGAAGGTTATATGATGACAATTGAGATAGATACCAATCTGATTACAGGGGAAGACCAGTTTAGGCATCCTCTCCTTTATTGTTATGAGTCTTAGCTGGGTCATCCTTTTGGAATTCTGGGAATTTCCCTAGTTCCAGGCTTATCCTTAACCCCATAATTTCTCCCTCTATCAAGACATCTCTTATTGTTCTTTCTTTCCATTTTCCCCCAACTCGCTCATCTCAAACCCTCATGTTCCCATCCCTATTCCCTCTCTTCTACCCCCTCCCAGTTTCCTCAGGAGAACATAACTATTTCCCCTTCCTCGGGCCCTCCATGTGTGTCATTCTTAGGGTCCTCCTTTTAACCTAGCTTCTCTGTAGTTGGGGACCGTAGCCTGATTATCCTTTGTTTTATATCTAATATCTACTTATGAGTGAGTCCATACTGTGTTTGTCTTTCTGGGTCTGGGTTACCTCACTCAGGATGGTTTTATTCTAGTTTCATTTATTTTTGTGCGAATTTCAAGATGTCATTGTTTTGTTCATGTTTTTGTTTTGTTTTTACCACAGAGTAATACTCCATTGTGTAAATATGCCATATTTTCTTTATTCATTTTTTGATTGAGGGGCATCAAAGTTGTTTCAAGGTTCTGGCATAAATCCACAAACCTATGAATACCTGATTTTGATAAAGAAGCAAAAAATATACAATGGAAAAAAGACCCTAGTAGGCAGATGCTGCTTGCTCATTTTCCAACTGCTAAGACCCGAATAATCACACAGAAACTATATTAATTACAACACTGCTTGGCCTATTAACTCAGGCTTCTGTGGCTTACTGGTAAGTTTCCAGTTTGACACTTTTCTCCTTTGGCAGCTACATGGCATCTCTCTGACTCCACTTCTCTCTCTCTACATCTCTGTTCAGATTTTTCTCCTGTCTTTACTCTGTTAAGCCATTGGCCAAAAGCAGCTTCTTTATTAACCAATAACAACAAAACATTTTCACAGCATACTGAGGGGATCCCACATCAGAGCCTGACATAAATCCACATACTTATAAACACCTGAATTTTGACAAAAGTGCTAAAAATACACAATGGATAAAAGAATCTTCAACAAATGGTGCTGTCATAACTGGATGTCAACATATAGAAGAATGCAAATAGATCCATATCTATCCCCATGCACAAAACTCAAGTTTAAGTGGATCAAAGACTTAAACATAAACCCAGTTATACTAAAGTTGATAGAAGAAGAAAGTGGGAAGTATCCCTGAATGCACTGACATGAGAGACTATTTCCTGAATACAAAACCAGTAGCGTGGACACTGAGAACAACAATTAATAAACGTGACCTCTTTAACCCAAAAAGCTTCTGCAAGGCAAAGGACACTGTCAATATAACAAAACAGCAGCCTACAAATTGGGAAAAGAGCTTCACCAACCCCACATCTGAAAAAGAGCTGATCTCCTAAATATATAAAGAACTCAAGAAACTAGATATCAAAATACAAAATAATCAAACTAAAAAACGGGGTGCAGAGTTAAACAGAGAATTCAACTGAGGAATCTCAAATGACTGAAAGATACTTAAGAAATTGCTCAACATCCTTAGCCATCAGAGAAATGCAAATAAAAATGACCCTGAGATACCACTTTACACAAATCAGAATTACTAAGATCAAAATCACTTATGACAGTTTATGCTGGAGAAGATGTGGAGTAAGGGAAACACTCCTTCATTGCTAGTGGAAGTGTAAGCTTTTACAGCTACATTGGAAATCAGCATGGTGGTTTCTCAAAAAACTGGGAATCAATCTACCTCAAGACCCAGCAATACCACTCTTGGGCATATACCCAAAGCATGCACAATCAGACCACAAGGACATTTGCTCAACTATCTTCATAGCAGCATTATTTGTACCAGCCAGAACCTGGAGACAACCTAGATGGCCCTCAGCCAAAGAATGGATTTAAAAACTGTGGTACATTTTACAGTGGAGTATTACTCAGCAGAAAAAGACAATGACATCATGAAATTTGCAGACATATGGATGGAACTAGAAAGAACCATCCTGAGTGAAGTGATCACACCCAGAAAGACAAACACAGTAAGTACTTACTCATAAATGGATATTATACATAAAGCAAAGAATAACCTGGCTGTAATCTATAACCTCAGAGAAGACAGATAAAAAAGGGGGACCCTAAGAGGGACAAATATGGAGTGGCCCAGGAAGAGAAAATAGTTAAGATTTTCTCGGTAAGCTATGAGGGAGGGTATAAAGGGAGAGGGTGAGAGATGGGAGCATAAGAGATTATGATAGCTGAGTTGGGGAGGGGATGGAGAGGGAGAGAGATGAAAGAGATATCCTGATTTAATTGTTTTAATTATTCCCATATTCATTTGACAGCAAGCTATAAACATTAACATATGTTAAATTTAGTTTTGAGTTTCTTAAACTTGTGAAAAAAACATCAGCTGGGACTGGAGAGATTACTCAGGGATTAAGAGACTGTTCTCCCCAAGGATCAGCCTTATATTCCCAGTATTTGCATGGCAGTTTACAACTGTCTGTAAATCCAATTCTGGGGGATCTAACGCCCTCACACAGACATACATGCAGGCAAAACACCAATGCACATAAATTCATATAAAAATAATTTAAATTAAATATTAAAGAAGGTCAACTGTGGTCATGGTCCATATGTAGAGTTTACAGTCACAATACCACTTATGAGATATCAAGTGCTAATGTTAGAAGGAACTGTGTAATACAAGAAGGAACTAATTGAATTTTCTCCTATATGCATTAAAATACAGAGCAAGTCTCACCTTCGTGTTATAAAGATGTGCATTGGTGTGAATCTTGGTTTATTGATACAAATAAAAAGTCAGTTTTGTTATACTGATCTTGATTAATTATTGTGTTTGTGCAACTCATTTAGAAATGTAATGTATAACTAAGAAATATATGTTAATAGACAATCATCTATAATAGTCAAGCTTGTCATGTTAGATTTTCTAGAAGTACAGAGATTATTCCAAATGGATAGGCATTCTTCATACCTTTTAAAGAGTACAGAATATGGCATTTAAAATGTTTAATAACTTAGAGCTTTTTATGACAATGACACACATCTTCTCCTGGCTACCAAGCTACTTCAAGAGGTTGATTGGTACTGAAGAGGTTCCTTATGAAGTTGGTTAGCCATTTGGGTAAGAAACTGCTCTTGCCTGGACTGCTTGATGATCTGGACATGCAGGACCCACAGAGAAATGGCTGCTGAACTTGCCTAAAGGTGAGAAAAAGCCTTCGAGGTTCCTGCTTCCAGACACAGAAGAAAGTGACTGAAAAGTCTGCTGGACATTATGGGCCTGTAGGCTGAAGATGGATGCCCCAACAGTACAGAAGAACTTTGGGGCTATTCAGGCAGCCAGATGTCTCTGTCAATTCTTGAAGGCATAAGTCATAAACAATCCCACACCAGCTGGGATTTAAAGGGGTATTT
>LOEQ01004681.1:112961-126393 GCA_001685075.1 Bramus lutescens | reverse complement strand
CAATTTCTCAGAAAATTAGGAAGCAACCTGCCTCAAGACCCAGCAATACCACTTACAGGCATATACCCAAAGGATACTCAATTGTACCACAAAGTCATGTGCTCAACTATGTCCATAGCAGCATTGTTTGTCATAGCCAGAACCTGGGAATAACCTAAACACCCCTCCACTGAAGAACGGATAAGGAAAATGTGGTACATTTACACAATGGAGTACCACACAGGATAAAAAAAGACATCTTGAAATTTGCAGGCAAATGGATAGATCTATGAAACATCATGTGGAGTGAGGTAACCCAGATCCAGAAAAACAAATATCATATGTACTCACTTTTAAGTGGCTTTTAGACATAAATCAAAGAAGACCAGCCTACAATTCACCCAGAGAACCTAGTCAACAATGAGGACCCTAAGAGACCCTAATGAGGACCCTAAGATATGTGGATCTAATTTACATGGAAAGTAGAAAAAGACAAGTTCTCCTGAGTAAATTGGAAGCATGGGCACCATGGGAGAGGGTTGAAGGGGAGGGGAGAGGAAGGGAGGGGAACAGAAAAAAATGTAGAGCTCAATAAAATCAAGGAAAAGACAGTTATCAAAGGAAAAGAAACTATCAATTTAGTCATGATGGGGGACATGGGCCGAGTTGGAGGGAGGCAAAAGAAAGTTCTTTCTTTCTTTCTTTCTTTCTTTCTTTCTTTCTTTCTTTCTCAGAAAACAATTCTATGGTAAAAGCATATAAATGATATAAATGTTTTTAAAAGGAAGAAATAAAGTGACAGATCTTTGGATATGGTTGTTTTCTAAAGGACAACTCAGAGAACAAGAAAAGGGTAGAACCAATGGAAAGAGAGAATGGATGAGGGAATAAGATCCCCAAAGCAAGTGGCAGATGATGAGGATCTGAGCCATTCTGAGAGGAAAGAAATTTCTTCTCCTGAGCAAAGCAGAAGCAAAGGCAATGTGACAGCTTGGTTTGAGTTTTACAGACAAAATCTAAAGACTCTTACACTGTTTGTGATTCTCAGATTAGTATCATATGCAAGACATAACCCTGTGTTCTAAGTCAACACACTTTCACTTGTACTTACTACTAAGACAGACCAAAGAGTCTTACTGGGGGAAAATGAAACAGCTGGAAAAGAACAGCAATCTGGACACTTCCACAACAAGGTGAAGAAAAAGCTGAAATGTTTTGGAACGAGGAAAAGTAAGTGGAATGAGGAAGAAGAGCTGGAGGTTGCAAAATCAGAATTCTGTTGGCTAATCGTGGCAGGGTGGAAATGGTTAAACCTGTGTGTCAGAACCCAGAACAAAGGGTCCCAAAGCTCTTCTTCTTGACTGCTAACAGGAAGCTGTCAACTACCTGGATTATCTGCTTCCTCAATGATTCACACACTGTAGGGTTGGTGTTCACAGACCACCCATCCTAAACACCCATAGATTTTACAAGTTTGATAGTGCTGGCTCATTCATTAGTTCTTTGGTCTGTATTTGACTGGAATGGAAGATCATTAGTACACTACAATATCTCCTAGGGAAAGACTAGCTGACATGTTCACATTTGATTGAAATGATTCCCTTGGGATGCAATAAAGAATTAGAAAGGTCCGTGATCCATACCATAATGACCAGGGAAAACGTAGTCCAGAATGCTGAAGTCACATATGACTTTCAAAACAATCTCAATTGAATTTTGCTTGAAAACAACTTAAAATAAGTGTGGGGGTGTTAAACATCAGATATATATGAACATGTTTCACAAACAAATCTCTCCACCCTTCTCTTGAATCACATTAAATGTAGGGAAGAGATGTCGGAAATGAGTCCAGAGCTTTCCCCTGGGCAGATATCCTACAGCTAGCCTCACCCCCAAACCCTGCAGACCTCACATTCTGTGACTAGTAAATGCAGCTTGTAAACTGCAAAGATAGCCTCTGGCTCTGAAAAGTTGCCAATGAGAATTTTGAGTGATATTGCAAATCAAAGGGCAACTTCATATTTTTCCAGAAAAATATGAATGTCAACTTTCAGCTTCTATAAATATGATGTATTTCAAGCTGTCATTGAAGAAACATCTAATGAAAGTTTACATGCTAACCATGTTTCAGCAGGGGGAGAGGTGCCACTTAGCAGCTAATAGAATAATTGCTGGTATGTTCAAACAATTATAGTAGTAATCCTCTCGGTCCCTCCTTCCAGGATCGAAAGAGCAACTGTGAGATTTGAATTTCAGGCTGAGGGCATTTCCGAAGCAACCCAAGTCTTAGGAGAAATCCTGATGCCACATAACGAAACCTTTCTCTCTCTCCAGAAGTCATAGTTATTGATCAATATCTGGAAAAGAGGCTTTGCACAAGAAGAAGCTAGTGGCCAAAGTATGAAATGATTTATATTTTCTCTCTGAAAAATTGGCAGAATTTTGGTATCTTCCATTTCTGACTTAACCACGTGTATTTATACTTTCATATAAGACTGCTTTTTACATGAATGTTTTTAGCTCTGTAATTAGCAATGCACAATGGAAGCTTTGGTACTTAATTACAGCTTTGCTAAGACAATAATAACATGAGAAATGCTAAAGTTAAGGGCAGTATTTGTTGACACACCTCTGGTTATGTTCTTATTGGCTGGGAAAAGAATTATATATGCTTAGTGAATAAACCAAACAGAAATGCAGGTGTGTGTGTAGGGACAGCACACATGAATTACAACAAGTACTTCAGGTTAAGCCGACTCCCAGTCACTGCCGCTGACTAGGACTAACACATCACGGGAAGCAGGAGTGGGGAACACCAGACGCTCCTTTAGACCAGAAGAGTCCTTCACCTTCAGCATCTTGAGCATCTTCTACCCTTCTAGGCTGGACCAGTCTGCAAAGAAGAAACAATGGCTTTCTATTCCCTTCAGATTGCTGGATTGGTTCTTGGGTTCTTCGGCATGGTTGGCACCGTTGGCACAACACTTTTGCCTCAGTGGAGAGTATCAGCTTTCATTGGCAGCAACATTATTATCTTTGAGAGGATCTGGGAAGGGCTTTGGATGAACTGCATCCAGCAAGCTAGAGTCACACTGCAGTGCAAATTCTATAACTCCATTTTGGCTCTCCCACCAGCCCTGGAAGCAGCACGTGCGCTCATGTGTGTGGCTATAGCTCTTTCCTCGGTTGCTGTCGTTATTGGCATCTGCGGCATGAAACGGATTCAGTGTACTGGCTCCAGTGAGAGGGTCAAATCATACTTACTGGGAACCTCAGGAGTCCTCTTCATTCTTACTGGGATCTTCATTCTGATTCCAGTATCCTGGACCGCCAATATCATCATCAGGGATTTCTACGACCCAACTATCCACGCAGGTCAGAAACGAGAGCTTGGAGGTGCCCTCTTCCTGGGCTGGGCGACCACTGCTGTCCTCTTCATCGGAGGGGGGCTGCTCTGTGGGTATTTCTGCTGCAACAGAAAGAAACAGTGGCACAGACATCCAGCCCCACCATATTGTGTGCCACAAAAAGATAACCAAAGGAAGGTGACAGTGCCTAGGAAAACCTCTACCAGCTACGTCTAGCGTTTGCTTTGCACATCAGCTGATGGCTTAGGCTCCTGTGTTGTATAGTCTTCCTAGAAACTGTGAGTACATCGGGCAAGAGAACTACCTTCATAGCAAGTTTAAACTAAGAGGAAACTTTTGATGTTTTTACCTGAGACAGGAATATAGATGACTTATTTGGACATTCTGATATCCTGTGTATTACTGTGCCCAATCCCGTCGGACTCAATATTTATTCCAGTTTATATAGTCAAATATCAAGTGTATTTTCAATTATAGACATGTGATGATGGTGTCTAGTGAATGGAGAGTATCAGTTTTCATTGGAAGCAACAAAGAGGATCTGGGAAGAGATTTAGACGAACTGCATCCCGCAAGCTAAGGTCACGTGGCAGTTCAAATTCCATAACTCCATTTTGTCTCTCCCACCAGCACTGGGAGCAGCACGTGCGCTCATTTTCGCTTGTCATGAAAACTGAAATTGCAGCTGACATTCTATATCAATGGAGCACACACACATATTTTCAAAGATAATCTGTTATTATCACTTCAAATGTTTTATTGCATACACAGTAATAGCTAAATGGTTATAACTGTAAAACAATAGTTCTAAAAATTTTATAGATTAAATAAGAATATTGGTTGAACTCACCAAAGGCTATAGATGACCATTTAATACTTATTTTTAATTCTGGGAAACTCATTCTAAAAATTCAACTTTTTTAAGGATAAAGGAGTTCTGATTTCTCTATGCAAGATGATTTTCAAAGTCTCCAATGTAGGTTAACCTTTCTTGGACCTCTCATTAGGAGCAAAACAATACTTAGATGAAAACAGGGTTCTCTCAAGGTTTATGCTTTGTATGTTCGAGCAAACAGAATCATCTATCTGAATTGGGCACAGAAATAAGTTAAAACAAACAAAATTGTTGTTGCAAGGATTCACGTCATGATTACAAAAGTTAAATTCAGGCACTGAAAGAATGGCTTCAGTTCCTTGTCCTATTTTGTCAATGTACAGGTCTAAACGTGCAAAGAGAAACAAAGAGCCAAGGTAGTTATTCAGACAACAAGACAGGCTGAAATGAGTCCTACCTTTCTGTTCTCTAATAAACAAATAGTGATGCCAATGCATTTTGTTTTGCCTGATACATATATGTTATTTTCTTGGGGTTTTTTGTTTCCCATGTGTACCTAACAATATCAAGATTAAAAATAATAGGGGGTTTCAGAGGTGAATATGGGTATTATAATGTTTGTGAGGAAAAGTCTAGTCTTAAAGGTGGCTTTTCTAATACTTTTGCTTCGCTGTGAGTCAATGTTTATATATTCAATATTAAACCTTAAACAGTATAGTTATTTTATGATAAAATATTTAATATTCGGTGCATCATTTCACAAAAAGTTTTAATTTTCTCACCAAATATTTCTTATGTGCTTATATTTATCATAATATAACAAGCTAATAAAAGAGCAATTTATGCCAATGATGTTGATTTATTTAGCTACAAGATTAGTTGGAGAATGCATATTAATCTTCAAGAGTCAACCCTTTATTGAAACATTAATTTAACAATAACCTAAAACTAGATACTGTGTGAAATCTTTACTCTAGTCTACAAACAAACCTAACTTTCAGTAATTCAAGCACCTTAACAAAGCAAAATTGCATTTAAAACATTAGGGATGTTAAATATGGAACATAATTGTAAACAATTTTTAAAAAGCAATAAAAATTTAAAAATTAGTCAGCACTTCAGTGATGTGTTCTGATTATTTTATTTTATCTGTAGAAACCTAATATGGTTGTATTGAGGAGTCATTTATCTTATGCAGCCATCAAGACAGTGAAGACACATGCTTAAAGGTTGTCAGCCAACCATTTGTCTTACCTTTTGATTCACCTAGAAATAATTATCTTTACAAGAATGGGCCCTTGATTCTAAATAAAGTATGTCTTTTGTCCGACTAGTGGATGAAACAGAACAAGGTATAATTCTGGGTGGAGTCACAGGATAACATCAGTTACCAAATATAATGCAAGAACTCACCAACAGTGTGTTGCCTGCGTTCCCACTAATAAAGGTGTACTTAATAAGTTTTATATCCTACAAGGGGCTGCAATATTTTGTCTAAAACAACAAAATGAATTTACTAATATCCAACAAATTTCAAGACACATTATGAATGCAAATCTATCACAAACACAATTGATACAAGAATTATGTTTCTATTTTCTAAGATTTGACTGAAATTCAACTCTGTGGGAACTTGCTCATGCATTACCCAGTTCATGCAATTGTTAAAGGAATTTGTAATATTGTTAATATGCAAAACTCAATAACTCTGTATATATTATTAGGTCTGGCCTCAATAAATATTTGAGTATTAATTCAGGAAAAAATGCACTCACTGTACAATAGTTATAGGATTTAACCAATATGGGTCCTTTCTGGCTCCAGGGATGAGATAAGGCAAGAGAACTCATGAAATGTAAAGACAGCTATTATTTTGAGCCTGAACATATGAATTCTGAAGTGACTCTGAATAGAGAGTAGCATGGTTCAGTGAAGCCAATACTTTCTTAAACTTAAATCATGGTGTATTTCCCTGAGATGAAGGTAAAACAAAAGGGTAGAGTTAAGAGTCACTAAATACCATTGTCTCTAAATACCATTGTCTCTAGAGCATGCATGTGTAGGAAGTATCTCAATACTTGAGGACAAGAATTAGGAAAATTACAAGCTCTTAGGTAGATTTAAGAACCCAAGGACAGAGAGAGTTATGTCCTGATTTACATGTTAGGGGGTTGTGGATGGATTTCTAACAATCCCTGTAGGATATTGGGAGACAAGAAGAGATAAAAGACATCTATGTGATGTGTTTAGACTGTCAAGTAGATAAAGGAAATCTTGCCTAGTTTTACACAACTAAAACATCATGAGAGAATACCACCGTACACACACACACACACACACACACACACACACACACATTCACAAAAGTGACAGTCTTCTTGGACTCAGATCTTTACCAGTCAGAATTGAGGGATTGGTACTGATAGGCAGCATAGGCAGGTTCTCAAAGCAGTCTCTTGTCTCTTTGTCTTTCCAGCAAGATCAGTCTCTTGATCTTTGTCACGTGGAGGTTGTTGTCAATGTTGGGATCATCATTCTTGGTTCAGGGACAAATTGCCAAGCATGGGATGGGTTGGAGGGAGGAAAAGGTAAGGGAAAATGATATAATTTTATTAAAAATAAAGATTATAGTTTTTAAAAATGTAAGTATTAAAACAAGATAAAGGCTTGCTCTTCTGTATACTATTTTCCATTGGTGAATTTCTAAATAATACCAGCTGTAAAAATTGCTGCTTAAATGGAAAAAAAAAAGTTGCTCAATTTTCTCCATGACCCAATTGCTAATATTCAGAAAGGTAGGTAGTGTGCAATGTGTGGCTGAACTATCTCTTTTCTATCAATTTTCATGCTGAAGTGCTAATGTCCAGCCCTTCAGGAGGACTGCATTTGGAGGCAGAATCATCATAGAGTAATTGAACTCATTAGGAAAAACGCTCATCTAATGTGACCAATGTTCACATAAGAAGAGGAAATGTGGGTTCAGTTTGGTACAGAACACAGAAAAAAGCTTTGGACAAGATGAATGAGAAATTGGGACTGAATTCCTCCTTCAATTACCAAAACCATATAAAGTTAGGTTTCTGGTTTTTAAGTCACCCAATATGTGATATGCCATTATTCTCAAACTTAGATAGAAAGGTAAATAAATGATAGCAAAATATTTGGCTAAATGGACATGTAGATAATATAATGATGATGAGTAAATGCTCAGATAAGTAAATGACTGATGGACATATATTGAAAAATAGGCAATTGGTAGATGGTTTAGTAATGGATTATAGATAATTAGCGGGGTAGAAAGACAAGCAGGTAAATGACAGATAAGCAGACTAGATTGTAGATTGGTAGGTAGGTACACAGATTGTAGGTGATTGAAATGATAGGTGAATGATAAATAATTAAGAGGGAAAATGATAGAAGATAGATGATAGAAGGTAGGTAGATAGATAGACTGACAGATGATGGAGGATGTAGTAGATGAATAGATAAAATAAAAGATAAATAAGTAAATGATAGATAAATGATAATAGTGTATAAATGATGACTATATACATGGTAGATAGAGATATAGGTTATATAAGATAGATGGATGATAGAGAGATAAATAATGGACAGACATGTGTTACTTACATGATATATTCCTAACATATATAGACCATTTTCTTTGTTTTATTGAAAATTCATACACTATATTCTAATCAAGGTTTCCTCTCCCCTCAACATTTCCTCCCAGATCTTCCCTCCCTTCTACCCATCCAACTCCACCAGTTCCTTTCCACGCTTTTAGATACCAAGCAGGCAAATTAGAACAAACAAAAGAACATATTTTTAAAAAGACAATCACAAGAAATATGTATACACAGAGATACAGGCACACAAATGCTGTGGGAACTCATTCAGCCAATAGCCTTTAAGATACCAGCCCACCTGGGCATAATCTCTTATACTATAAATACAGTCATAAAGCTTTCATTCTCTCTCTCTCTCTCAGAGAGAGAGAGAGAGAGAGAGAGAGAGAGCCTCTCTCTCTCTGTCTCTCTCACTAGATTTGCTTCCTGTTCCCTGTTCATGTAGATGACTATGATCTGTAAATCTACCCCTAAGTAAAGAACCCTTTAATATATTCAGTTCTGAGCTAGCGTGGGACTAATTTATAGCATTAATCTACACACACGCAAACCATAAAAACATAAAATCTGAAACTATAATATAAAAGCAGAAGACAAGTACTTTTTTTTAATGCCCAATCAAAAAAGTACTTTGTTTTGCATTGGCCATCTACTAGTGGTCATGGAGTCTATTGGTTTTTGATTTGCAAGTGGCTGGAGATAGCTTCTTGGTTAGGGATGAGAATCATGTCTATTTACCCTATCAACACTGGGAATTCTCCTGGCTTGACCTTGTGCAGGTCATCTGCATGCTGCCTCAGTCTCTGTGATTTCATATATGTATCAGTCATACTGTGTCAGGTAATGTCATCCATCCCCTCTGGCTCTTACAATCTCTCAGCTTCCTCTTCCATATCGTTATCTGATCCTGAAGGGTAGGGTCTTGTTGCATAAATGCCATTTAGGATTGAGTGTCCCAAGTTCTCTGACTCTGGGAACATTGTTATGTTGTGAACGTTTGTATTAGTTCCCATACCCAAGGAAGTTTTTATGATGAAGGCTGAGCGAGGCACTGGTCTATGGGTGTAGCAGAAAAATACTAGGAGTTAATTTACTGCTCTTCCTTCAGCAAAACTTAGTGTTTGGTTCTCCCATAGGCCCATGGCCTATCTAGTCTAATGGTCTTGGCCACTTATGCAATGTTACCCATGAATTCTCTCTTGAGGAGCAGGTCTTAAATCCAGTAAGATAGCAGTTGGTTACTCCCACGATGTTTGCACTGCTACTACAGCAGTGTCCCATGCAGGCAGGTGACCATTGTAGACTGCAAGGTTTGTAAATGGATTGGTTTTCACCTTGCTCCTCTGTAGCATGTGGGTCATCTTCTGGCACCATGAACACTAGGCAGTATGGGCAAAGGCTCTAGTCAGGCACCAGATGGACTTTTCCAAGTGAGTGTTGCATCTATGATCAAAAGCCTGCCATGCCCAAAGCCCAAAGAACTGAAAGGAATCCTCACTGAATAACTTACTTTAACATGACAGCTTGAAACAAACAAAGAAAAAAAAACATTAAGGACAACTCTTTAGAAGAGTTATATGTGTATGCCAAAACACCTGTCACATGGGATCTGGCAACAGTTTGCTAAGATAATGAATATCTCATGAATTAGTGAAGGAAAAATTTAATCAGCATATAATAAGCTATGGCACCTATGGGAAATCAAAGATCTTATTAGTCTTGCACTTTTAATAGTCCTTTAACAGAGGATTTTCAAGAAAGTATTTATTTAATGAATAGATACTGTTCACTAAGGAACTATTCCAGAAAAAAAATGGCATGCAAAAATAACAGGTTTCAATATGGAGCAGAGCTGTAGTCTCAACTGAGATTGTGATATAGGAAAGCTGAGAAGTTTCTGTGAGAAATGGGTACTTAACTAATCTCTCAGGAGCTAAAAAGGAGTTAGGACTCTAGTATGACTAGACTACATCTACTATGATAAAGATGAGTCTGACATTTTCAGGTTGGTCTGACCTTTCGACATTGTGACATGATTTGTCTGAGAATTGTGCAATCAAGCCACAAAAAGAAATTGTATAATGTTTTAAGTGGGTTTGCAATGTTGTGTTGGGATAACATATATTTTGGGGTACCTTGTGACTGTGAGTGTGGGCTGAACACACCCGATAGGGCAAAAAATACTTTCAAAGAGGCATAACTATCAATACATAAACACCATGAACAACAAAGCTGACTATGGAAATGTGTGGTAGAAATGCATCAATTAGGTTCCAACCAGCAAGCATATCTACAAGGAAAGATCAACACATAGGTTAGAGCTGATAGACATGGTGATGGGTGGAGGCACTGGGAACCCCAGTGTCGTTTTATGCTTTCCTCTTCTTCCTTTCTTTCTACCCAGACCTGCTGACTTGGTAAAACTCTGACTTGTGAAGCTGTAAATTGAAAGGTAAGAGTATCTCTAGATACCTCCTCCTCACTCAAGATACTCCATTCCATCAGTGATTCTTGAGATCTAACCTGCTGAAAAAAAAAATTTGCCCTTCAACTGTTTCCTCACACTCTCTGGTATCCCATAATACTCCCTGTCAATCAGTCCAACATCCACAACTGAAACTCTGTCCTGCGTCCTTCTGCCTTGGATCTTCCATCTACTTTGTACTCTCTGCCCTTTCAATGACTCTCACTTCATAATCCCTATAAAATCTTAATTCATTAAGATAGCTGATATTTGCTTCAATGATCTTGTCGCATTTCCTTAATTCTTTCATAATTTAATTGCTTTTCTTTTTAGTTACTATTCAGACTTGTCTATACACTTTGGAAAGACACACAGTCTTGCCATCCTCTCATACATACTTACTCCTTTTGAGAGCCCAATTAGTCAGCCCCACTATTTTATGTGCCAGGAGAGGGCAAAAACCTTGGTAGACAAAACACTGACTTAGGATATTTGAGTTCATTATGTGACTCCTCCAGCCAAATTCAGATTCAATCTTCTTATTGTTAGACTAAAGACATAAATGCACATATATATGAATGAACTATATTCAAATTGAAATCTATCTAAAGTAAACTTTTACATATGAAAGAGAAAGGGTAGAATATTTCATTCTATTGTTTCCTCTAATTCATAGGTTACAGAAAGAAATTCAGTACTCATGGAAGTTATCTCACCTTTCTAAGGACTCACTGTGAAGCCTTTGCTACCCCACTGTCTCAAAGCTTATTGCCTATAGCTCCCTTCCTCCCCAAATAAGGAGGATGATAATAATCACTCCCTCTACTTGAAGGGCCACTGTGAGGATAGAGTGAGGCAGTGCCTGTGAAAGCATTTTAATCACAATGCATTATGCAAATGTAATGTATAATTACTATTATTATCCCCCAGCAGTGCAAGCCTGAAGCTCTTTATGTGTCTCTTGCTTCTCCATCCATAAAACATTTCACTTGAATGTCCTGTTGGACATAAAAGGAGGCAAAATAATATTCATTATGCTTTTCTAAGATTTCTGTTTCAACAATTCTCCATTTAAGAGTCATAATTTATACAATTTTAAAGAATTGGAATGACTTTTCATTCTGGTTTAACCCTTGTTTTCCTGGAGTATTTTTCCCCAAATAATTTTAGCTGATAGTTGATATAGATACTTCATGTCTCTTTCAGTGTCTCCTCCACATGATGAAGTATTAGAGGTGAGGAGGAGCTCAGGAGTCTAAGCCACTCCAGTCATTCCAGTAAGTCAAGGTCTCTGACATATAAACGAGCTCTAATCTCCATCAAACTCAAATAACATTTGCTCTAGCACACTTAGACCCAAATCACTGTTCCACAGAGCCATAGTTAAAGAAGTAATGCTTGCTTTACTTGGTTTCATATGTTTCTTAGTACAACTATATACGAGTGGCAATCAAATTTATTTTCTTTTCTATTCTCCCTACATCTTTTCATGTGCAGACTGTCTTTGAGAGTTTGATGCAACAACAAAGTTTGCCAAAATTTTTTCACTACCTCCACCTTGGTAAAGAAACTCACCACTAGGGTGTTGAGTAGATTCAATAGGTAGCCTCAATATGCTTCTTATGCTACTGCTATCACATAGGCAACACACACAACTTGCTGCATGAAATAAAAACTCTTGTTCTTTGGGAAAAATCTAAAGCAACAAAACATATGAACAAAGATGAATGGAAGAAGCAGCGTGACATGATACAATCTGTGATAATTTCCATAAGAGATCAAAGTGCTCTGAGAATGCAGGGAATGGGGCCCGAGTAAAGATGGTTGGGGCATGCTCCTGAGAGTACACCAATCAAGTCAGCCTGCCTAAGAGGAAGGGAAAGCTTTGAGAAGTCATATAACAATTGGTTATCTAACACCAAATTATCAGCTCCAAAAACCAAAGACACAAGTAACATACAGACAGGGAAGGTTATAGTTAAGTATTTTAATGTGTGCGTATTTATGTATAACAACAACTAATGGAAAAAAGAGGGCATGAATTTGAAAAAGAGTGAAGACATGGATACATATGGATATGGAAGGGTTTGGAGCAAGGAAAGAGAAGGGGGAAATGATAAAACTATATTATAATCTCAGAAACTAAAAAAGAAGGCAAAGTACAGATATAAATGCTCAAGTACCTTGAGTAAATCCAGGCAAGCAGAACAGAATGCAGAAATCTAGAGCAGGGATCAGTTTGAGATGTGTTAAGTTTTCAAAACATGGGACTAGTTGAAACAGGATACAAAAAGCTTTGCTTTGTTGCCGATGCAGGAATTCGCACAACAGGAAGAACTGTGTCCTCACAGGCACATTTAAACTTTCTCCAGTATTATAATTGACTTTATAATTCTACACCCATATTATATGTTCTTATCTTAGATACGCAAATAATTGGAAGATAGCCCCCATCCCTCATTGAACACTAAGCTCCTCAAAGCCACTAACATGTTAATGTCTTCCATTAACATATTAGTGTGCCCTTATTATTTGGAGCTGAGCTAGAAGCAAGGAATATAGAAACACAACGTCAGGAATTTAGAGTATAGAAATGGCTAGGGTTCAGCACACCAAGCAGACAATAAAACAAGAAGGTAACCTACAGAAACTAGTAAGGGGGGCAGGAAGGGGATTTTAGGTTTTTTGGAGGAAGGAACTGAAGAGGTAGGAAGTCTCTGGTGGCTGCTCACCTGCTTCTCTGATCTTTCAGGTTCTTACCCCAATATCTGATTCCAGATTTGTATTAATAAAAAAAATTAGTTAAGGCTTTACATAAATGCAAGTCATTGGTGTAGGAGGTCCTTCTGTTTATGTATTGCTTTCATTGGTTAATCAATAAAGAAACTGCTTGGCCTGTTAGGGCAGAACTTAGGTAGGTGGAGAAGACAGTACTGAATTCTGGGAGGAAGAAAGCAGAGTCAGAGAACCATCATGGAGTTCACCAGAGGAAAAGAGATGTGCTTTTCCGGTAGGCCACTGCCACGTGGTGATACAGATAAATAGAAATGGGTTAAATCAAGATGTGAGAATTAGCCAATAGAGGCTAGAGATAATGGGCCAGGCAATGATTTAATTAATACAATTTCTGTGTGGTTATTTCAGGTGTAAGCTAGCC
>LOEQ01004681.1:59531-99663 GCA_001685075.1 Bramus lutescens | reverse complement strand
AGGAAAATGGGAGGAGGGGAGAAGGTGGAAATTTTTAATATTTAAATAAATTATTTAAAAATCCCATCAATCAGCTGGCTGTTTTGCTTGATCGATGAAATAGAGTCTCTTTAAGACAAACCATCTTAACAGTGAAATCAATAAATATTGGACTGTATGTTTAACTTTTAAAATGGCATACAGTACAGTACATCTTTAAAAAATTTTCAAAACAGAAAAATGTCATATGTAGGAAGAATATTAACACAGTACGTGAAAAAGCACCACCAACATTAAACCATTAACAAAGTCCATTGTCTTAGAGAAGTGGAAAAGGATGAGTTTAGGAATCGGTGTTTATTAAGAAACTGAATAGTAACATCTGGTTTCCCACGCTGCCTATAGATAACATCAAGTGATGCATCAGCAAAAATGAATTAACAAATATTGGTCTTTTTTAGGATGTTGTGTTATTGTAGTGTACTCTGCTTTTCTGTTGGACTCTTCAAAGAAACAGATTTCACTGCTAGCAGGGCTCAGGTTTTAAAAGGTAATCATGCCCCTGTGCTGTTTAATGTCATCAAGAGTAAATACCCACTCACAAATATCTAGATGCGAAAAGTAGAATACTAAAGGACTGAAATACCCCTCTGTAAGTAAAATAGGGGAAAAATTCAAACTATTATCATTGCTTTTTGTTTTTTTTGTTTTTTGTATTTTGAGACAGGGTTTCTCTGTAACTTTGGTGCCTTTCCTGGAACTAGCTCTTGTAGAACTGGCTGGCCTTGAACTCACAGAGATTCACCTGCCTCTACCCCTCAAGAGCGGAGATTAAAGGTGTGTGCCACCACCACTGCACTTACCATTGCATACTCATTTAATAATCTACTCCTCCTAACGATTATTTTTAGAGGAGAAACAAGGGACAATTTGTACCCTTGGCTAAATTCTTGCTTTAAAGATAGCAAAGTCTCATAATTTGTTTACTATGTACAAGTTAACTTAATAAACCCTGGAAAAGTGCAATTTTACTTCAGTAATTATTCAAGACCTAGATTAAAGTCTAAAGTGAGATTTTGTGCTGCCATCAAGCTTCAGGTGCACCACCACTTTGGGCCATAGAAACACTTTCAAAGTTCTAGCTTCAAGCTGAGATGAAAATAAATATTCAAAAGTCATATTTACTGATATCTAGTAAAACTGTACCTTATAGAAGTCATAAGATCTCAGAGCAGTGTGATGATGTGAACCTCATAATCCTCATTATCGATTTGTCTTCTGCTTTTCCTCCGAGACAATGTAAAGCAAACACTTAGAAGTAATCATGAGGTTAGCTTCCACTCAAGCTGTAGCCATCTAAAGTTTATAGTCACCTTGTACTAGTTTAAATGTCTTTGTAAATATGTAGGTGAACTGCCTCGAAAATATGTTTGCACAAGTAAGTTGAGGCCTTGAAACCACAAAGAGCAGCATTCAATCTTCCATCGCAGCCCTCATTTGCCAAGTCATTACTTAGTAAGTTATTACCCAATCATTCCCAAGAAGCATGAAGTATTACATCTCTCATACAGTACAAAGATGTTAATCCAGTAAAAGGAAAAGGACAGGGCATGTTAAATAATAACGTCTGGTGTGCGTGCACATACCAAGTTGACCATATACAGGATGGTGGAGACATTTGGAAAAATGAGCTAAAATTTAAACTGCATCTTGCAATGAAATGTAGACATTTGGAATTGCAAAGTACATGAAAACAGAATTCTTTAGAGGCAAGCTGAAATTCAGAGCTCGGGAGCTGATGTGGAAGGCTTTGCATGCTCATTTTGTGTGTTTTTACAGTTTGATCTGTTGAATGTAGACAATGCATTAATATGTCTGCAGCTTGAGGTATCCACAAGACTGGAAGATTGGTTGATATGCAGCGCAGTGCTTTAGGATCTAGTGTGGGATGCAGGTGGATGTATGTTTACACATGATCTGAAGAAGACTGTATGCTTAAGACCTGTTCAGTATGTTGTGGCCAAAGCAGAAACTTCAAAATTAAAGCACATCAAGTTTGCTTATGTTATTATCCAAATTTTCTGTACTTATTTTAATTTTTAATGCATTATTACATAAATTATTGAGAAGAGAGTGCTAGGATGTCAGAGTGTTTTGTGAATCCATTTCTACCCATTTTCTTTTTTATAATTTTTTAATGAGTTATACATTTTCCCCACTCCCCTTTCTTCCTCCCCTCTCCCTTCCACCCTTCCTCTTATCCCCCATGTTCCCAATATACTCAGGAGATCTTGTCTTTTCTCCTTCTTAGGAGGATCCATGCATTTCTCTTTTAGGGTCTTCCTTGCTATCTAGATCTCTGGAGTTGTGCACTGCAGTCCGATTATTCTTTGCTTTATGTCTACCCATTTTCATCACGTTAATTCTAATACTTTGCCAATAAGTGTCCACATATCTATAACATATTATGCTTTTTGGTAAATTGACAATTTTTAAAATTATGCAATGTTTCTATTTATTTAGTGATACTTTGTGCTTCTTTTAGTCTATTTTGCTGGATAATAATTCAAACTCTTGGTATTTTTTTCATAAGGATTTTCACAGTTGATTGATTTCTAAATTTTAAGAATTCTAAGTCATGTGTTTCTTAAGAGCTAAGTGACATTATTCATTTTACTGAGTGTAATATTCATCTGAAAATAGAGAATAAATCATGTGTATTTATTCCTTAGTGTGGGCGANCAAAATAATTCTTCAGAAGAAGTTTTCAGAGAATTTTCTTTGATATTTAAACTAGTATTTGTAAAAATATATTTTATGTAGTTCATTTAGGATCACTGATGAATATTCTTTCCTGCTCTAGAACAATACTGTGAGTACCTGTAGACATATCAAGTTTCTCATTTTCTTGATATTAAGGAGTATGAGATAAGAGCTTTCATTTTAGTTTTGTTTATTTGGTTGTCTCATGTGGCTCAGTCCCTGATAAATGAAAATGTTTATGTACACATATATTCATGTATATACACTTATATACAGACATAAAAATGAAGTAAATTAATTTTTGTGTGCATTTCAGTGACATAGAGGAAAGATTCTTTTGATTAAATTTTTCATTTTTATAAATGTAAGTGACCTCCATAGCTTCAGAAAATATTTTAAAACCATATTAAATAATATCCGAATTCAATTTATAATTTCTCTTGATTTTCTGCCTTTATTCTTTAATTTTTTTTGTCCCTGCAGCACCAAACTGAATCATTTTCCTTCCTATTTAATTAGCTTCTCCCTACCTGTGTTTATTCAGTGAGTCACACTGGACTTAAATCTCTCAACAAAATGCCAAACCCTTTCTTAATTCCTTCTCCCTCATTTATGTCCTAAGCTTCCTCTGCCTTTGTTCATACTCTGAACATGAGTTATTAATCAATTAGATTTGAGTTGACCAAAGTTGGCCTATTCCCCAGCCCCAGTCGGCAATCTGAATCTTGAGCAAACTTGCAGCCAACCTGGGCTTAACAATTTTGTTTTTCTTTGTTTAATAGCAGGTAGAAACAATCCTATGATTTGTGTAAGTAGTAATTAAAACATTAATATACTAAAACAATAGGACAGATAACACTGGTTCACATGACTGGAAAGTTGACCTAAGTGTATATTCTGAAACTTCATTTTATATTAAAGTTAATCTAAAACAAGGATTATTCAAATCTGTGTCCAAATATAGTGGAATAATACTGGAAGAAAATTTAGCTTATTGTTATCCAATTCCATTTTAAAAATGGGCATTCCATATCTATTTTACAAAGATGTTCCTAAGCTTAAAGGGACAATGAGGTAAATTAAGTACCTGTCAACATTGCAATGGTGTTGAGAGAAGCAGCAATATATTAATGACATATGATTCCATCCAATATTTCAGTGTTGAATCCTATCATCTGTGATGTGATGTTTCGATGAGGGCCACACCCTAACTCTTCCAAAGGGTGCTTCCTCCTGGTGTGCCAAAGGGCAGTCAGCAAGGTGTGCCTCCAAAGGGATTTTGCATCAAAGAAGTAATATGTATCTTGGTCCTTGCCCAAAGGGAAGGGCTTTATGGAAAACAGACTATGTAATTCACATATGTGGCCCACATACTTACCAGTCATATTATGTTCATGCTGAGAGAAAGAAAGAGTGGAGAGAGAGAGAGAGAGAGAGAGAGAGAGAGAGAGAGAGAGAGAGAGAGTTTTACCGGAAGAAACCTGGAAAACCAGTGTCTATGGCAGTAGATCCATTTCTGTAGATGTATACAGCTTAGAAAACCATATGCAAAAATGCAGTTGAAGGCAGAACTTGCTCACATGGAAATCGGAAGACTGTGGCAGCACTGGGCACAGGAAAAAGGGTCGGTTGATCTGCTTCATAAAGGAGGTAGAAGAAATGAATGTTGATTATGGATCTTTAGGGTCTGGTAAGCAAAATTACCCTTGCTAGAGTGTAGCAGAAGCTTATAAATCATTCTATGGACATCCTTTACGGCAAACACATGTGCTCTTCCATTCATGCCATACACAATTTTTTAGAAAATAGATTTAAAGACTGTATCAGAAAGCATAAATTAGCACCATTTTGATTTGCTTCTTGAATGTATTTTAAGCTGTAGGCAGGAAGAAAATGATATAATGTTTGATATAAAGAGATCACCAAAAGGATTCCAGGGATCATTACAAGTGGGGAATTCATACTCCAGCTAAGGGAATCTGAGATGTTCTTATTCACAAAGCCTAAGCAAGGAACTGGACTAAAATACAAAGGGCAGGGGGGTGCTTATGACATTATATACTGAGATTCTAACTACAACCCAGAATGATTTAAGGAAACAGGTTACACAATGTCTGGTCATTGTCCTCTGAACACTATTTATAAAATAAATAAATGGTAACACAGAGTTTAAATCACAGATTTTTTTTAATGTGCAAAGAAATGCAATGAACTTTTGTGTGATATTGTAACCAGGAGAATAGAGATGAATATTTTTTATTCTATCTTAAGCTTAGAAAGCAGTGAACACAACACATTTTAAATATAAATAAGAAAAATTAGAATTAAGTCCAGTCATGAAAAAATTATCATGTAGCATGTGTTTTTAAAATGCACTTTATAATAATCTACTGAAATCATTAATTGAAGCATTTCTCAAAACATAAATCAAAAATTCTATGAAGAATTGACATTTGAAATAGTTCTTTGCTTAACTTGTTTTTACAAATTTGTGTTGTATTTACCTGTTCTTTTGTTACAACTCAAAGTAATGATTGGCTTTTCAGAATCTCAAAGAATTATTGTAGTAAGAAATTTACTGGGTTTGAATCAAAGTTTCCTAAACCTAACCAACCATCGAATCCTATGTTGGAAATGATGTCTTTTAAAATCTGGCCTTCACACTGGTGCCAGAGTATAGTGGCTCACCCCATAATAGCCTTTAAAAATTAAAAAAATTCATCCATCTGGTTGGTGTTCATAAACGCATAACATTTAAGGTAATTTGTTATATTTAGTGATTGACACAGACCAGCAGCCATGTTTTAAATGCTATACTAGAAATTCAAATATCTTATTAGAAATGGGTATTTTGGTTATTGCAGTGCTTGGTAGAAAAATATAATTCCTATTTTTTAAAAAAGAAACACAGAATCTTTTGACAATCAGAAATCCTTCCATATGTTTTCTTCATGAATAATTACATTAGGATTCCTGAACATATTTCATATCTTAGTTCTTAATTTCTGTCCTTTTGTGGCTGGACACCAAACTACAAAATTTCACGTCAAAGCTGATGATTGATGATTAAATTAGCAACTTTGTCTATTCAAAGATTCTTTGATTGACATGTTGATAAGCAATGTTTATTCATTAAAAAGATTATACTAAATTTTCAGATAGCGAATAAGAAAAAAATAAAACAATAAGATGCTAAAAAGGCTCTTACTTTCTATGAATATCTGCATATGTTTCCTGAAAAAAGAAGGGAGCAACAATACACAAATCAAATGTGAGAAGAAGCCTCTGAATAAATAAACGTGGGTTTATAAGTCTCCAGGTTGGGATAGCTAAATTAATCCATAATCTCTGCTTATTTACTGTCCTGTGGGTCAGCGCATACAATCTTACAATGTTGCCCAGCAGTTGTAATGATTGACTTATGCAATATGAGAACAAAAACGTGTGAGAATAGTATGGGAGTAAGCTATATAAAGCACTCTCTATACATATAAACAAGCATCACAAGCATCATGTCTCCCAGCCTTTTAAAGGGCCTTTGCTAGGAACTGCTGTGTTCTCATCATTAACTGCAGGTTCATGGCTACTCCTCTGAAAAGCGTAATCTAGATTCTCTGCCTTACAAGAGTGTTGAGAGTGCTTCCAAAAATATAGCTGTCATGGGCTCTGATCGTGAAGTGACATTTCAGAAAGGTCTTAAGAGAAGGTTCCATGTTCTCAGGGCGATTATTCTTCTCAGTTCTTGTGCTGCAAATTCTGGACGCAACAGAGAATTTTCTATTGTGTATTTGCAGATAAGCACACGAGCTGCTCCTTTGTCTTAACATCAAACAGAATACACAAGAAAAGGGGAAAAAACAATAGTTAGGTTTGAAACAAATAACTCAAATGGTCACTAACTCTAACTGCAGTTCATTGGCTTTCTCCTCAAATAGGTTACTAGCATATTTACAGAACACTCTCAGACTAAATACCATTGGCTTCTGTAAATAGTTGCAGTGTTTCATAATATTTCTACAACTGCCCACTGCTTTTATCCATATGAAACAGTCACAGGGATTACAGGGGCATTATCCGCGCATAAAAGTGGTGTGCTATCTGTCTTCAGTTCGGGAATAGCAGATTTCCTTATTCCATTGTATTTTCATTTTTCATATTTTGTAACAAATGTGCATTTAATTTATGCTCTGTGGTGTGTGGTGTGGAACTTATCCAAATTTGAATTAAATATTTTCACATGGATCTCAATAGTTATGGAAGTTTGTACTTCTTAGTGTCTGGTTAGTGAAAAACTTCAGCTCATAAGTAAAAAAAAAAAGTCATGCCCCTATGGTTATAATATGCTTTGATGCTTTGTTATGAGATAGTAGACAAAGTCATTAAAATGGATCATTCAAGTAAATATATGCTACAATAAAATAGGAAAATAAAAATAAGCTATGAAGAAAGTGTCTCTTTCATCAATGTTATGCAAGAGACAGAGGAAGATCATTAGGGAAGGAAAAATTTACAGATTAATAATTAGGAAGAATGTAATTGTGGAGTTTTTATAGTAAACAAAAGGTTAAGGTGACTAAAGAAAGCCTAATAGTTGAAAGATTAATAAAATAAAAGCTAAGGAAGATAAAATACAATTACTGGGAACACTAAATTCCAAGTTTGTTCTTAAACAGCAGCATTGATATCATTGATATCAAAGTCTTTGATATCAAAATTCTTCAAAACCTTGGTGCCACTTATAAAATTATGGTGAATTAACATTTTAATTTTTAATAAATTGTTTCACCTAGAAAGTTTTATATATCAAGCCAAGGGTAATAGGTAAACCATTACAGAATTATATAGGAGCCAATATCAGCAATTATTTAAAGGTCATTGTGTCATGAATACCACCACTGACATAAAAGAAAGACAGAACTCTGAAATCAAGACAGATGAACTGACAGACAGAAACACTGAAGAAAGAAAAGTAAGGTACACAGACAAGACACTTTTCAGATCCTTTTTTATTCCTGTCCCTTAGAATCATACTGTGCATACAATAAGGATTATTAAACACTTGGACGCTGACTGATCTTTCTGCAACTAAGGAAGTGGATTAACTGGTTACCACAGGAAATCAAGCTCAAGTGTTAGTTTAGTTTTCTACATTGATTTTTGTGAAAAAGAAGAATCTCTCCAGTAGTGACATCTTTAAGAGATTCTTGAAGAGATGTCAATTTAGAAAAATCTAATTCTAATATACATTATATTGATTATAATTTTGCTGGTGAAAGATCAATTACTTCTGAGTATATTATCGAATGAGTTCTGATTTTGCTTTGAAAAGTGTGGAGGAGAGATTCCTGTTATTAGAATCATGAAATTAACAAATGAATTCTTTTATAATTTTTATTGGATTATTTTTGGAGCTATACATTTTTCTCTGCTCCTCTCCCTTCCTCTCTCCCCCTTTCAACCCTCTGCCATTGTCCCCATGCTCCCAATTAACTCAGGAGATCTTGATTTTTTACTACTTCTCATATAGGTTAGATTCATGTATGTCTCTCTTAGGGTCCTGATTGCTGTCTAGGTTCTCTGGGATTGTGAATTGTAGGCTGGTTTTCTTTGCTTTATGTCTAAAAGTTAATTATGAGTACATATGGCATTTATCTTTAAGGGTCTGGGTTACCTCACTCAATATGATATTTTCTAGATCCATCCATTTGCCTGCAAATTTCAGGATGTATAATGTTCTGCATGGTCTCCAGTATTTCTTTCATTTTTTATTTATTTATTTATTTATTTTTATTAAAAATTTCCAACTCCTCCCCTCCTCCCATTTCCCTCCACGTCCCTCTCCCTCTCCAGTCCAAATAGCAGTCAGGGTTCCCTGCCCTGTGGGAAGTCCAANATAGACAGATGACCCTCCTACACCAGAAGAGAGAGGCAGTAGCCAGAGAGAGAAACCCCTGCAGAATGACCAGAAAGTTTAGGGGTTTGAGGGATGTCTGTGCTCCCTTTCTGGGGCCTCTGCTGGCCGGTCAGGAACACACTCACCCCACCGATGGATCTTCTTGTACAGGATCAGGTCCCCTTGCTGGCCAGGGAACGGGCAGACAGAAAGCTTAGCTTGTTGCTTGCAGGCTTAGTGAAACAAAGGAAGTCCTGCCCGGTTGCACTCACCACCCCATCCCAGCCCCAAAACAGCCTGAGCTGGGGGATCTTCTGGCCCTGAAGAAGGCTCCAGGATTTCTTCACACCATTTACTGTTCCTTTAGTCATCCATCATTTCAAACCTCGAATGCATACTGATCACCTAATTAATTCAACAAAAATAGTATTGCTTAGTCCAAATTGTAAACTTGATTTTATCAGTGTTGACATCATAACCATCTTCATTTGTAATGTAGAACCTATTCACCAACACCCAGCCTCTGCATTAACAACACACATAAACAAAGGTACACTCACACACACACACACACACACACACGTTGTTCATACTTAACACATTGTCAACAATGAGCTTCTGTCATCTGCACTCTAAATTTTATCTTTGCAGCACTGACTACAAGAGAGAATAGTGGAGAGCTGGAAAGATGGCTTAGTGTGTCAGAGTGCTTACTGCACGCACGTTAGTTCCTGTGTTCAAATGATAGAACCCGTATATTTGTTCCTATAACCTGAACACTGCGAGTGGTTAAAGTGGCAAAGTAGCAAAGACAGGAGGGCATCTGAGGCTTGTTGGCACCAGCCTGAATCCAGGTTCATTTAGAGACCCTGATGACGGGGAACCTGGTCAGCCACTTTTAAGAGGTGCATCTTAGTTAAGGCATGGCTTTGCTGAGACCCAGGGTAAAACATGTGCACCTCCATGTGTGCACTCTCTCTGCTCCTTTTCCCGCAGGACATTGCTGTGCCTGGACTTTCTCATTTCCTGTTTCATGAGTTCTCCCTTTATAATAAATAAAATATAATTGTTGTAGCCTTAGCTAGCCTGGTTATTTCAACACCCTGACTCACAAGAATCAGGTCAAGAGTGATAAAGCAGGACACCTGGTGTCTTCTCCATCCTCCAAGCACACATGAACCTAACACAAGTAGGTACAGAAGCATACACATGCACATAACTGCACATGCACCTTTAGAAGTCATTTGGTCCTTGACATCTAATTTTAATATGAACTGCAAGAAGAGCAGGTCTGGAGGCATCTTCTCCAGGTGACCTTAGCCACAAATATACTGAATTTTCAGATTCTTTGGAATCAAGTAACTACTTTGAAGGTCAAGGCAATTACTGAGAATTGGGATACGGTGACAGTTGAAGTCACTGAAGCAATTGACTGGATTGTAGAATAAATGAGAAGGCAGAGTGTGTTAGCAAGGAAGAGAAGAGAAAGAGGAAGCCAAGCATGGTGCTATAATGGTCAAGAGAAAAGTGTTCTGAAATGTAAATCAGTATCAACAGCTGGATTGTCTGACAAAGGGGGCATTGGTGATTTTGATAAAATTGTTGATGATACAAAGTATACTCCTAAAAATAAAAAGGAACTGTAATATAATCAAGCAAGGAATACTCTGATTTTGTTGAAAACGACTTTCTGTTCCTGATATATATATATATAAAGTAAGTAAAAGAAGCATCACCTCTATGACACAGACAAGAGTACGTATGTTTGCATAGCTTGCTGCGACCCCTGCAGCAGCTGCATGAGGCTGTGTGATGCAAAGGCTGATATGCAGTATTTTGGTTGGAAAATGATATATAAAAAGCCCAGGAATGCTGGTTAACTTAGACATAGGAAGGGATAAATATTTTCTTTCCATGCCTGCTTTAAATCCTTCACACTTCCCTAAGATCCTACCATGTGTTTTATTCCCTTTAAAATATGTGCAGAAATTTTCTTTGGTAAGTTCAGGAGATATCTCTATGTATAGTCACATCTTTAATGGAAATCTTGAAATATGAAGTTTATTCACTACTTATACAAATTTATCTTGACTTTTCTCTATTGTTCNCATAGGAAGGGATAAATATTTTCTTTCCATGCCTGCTTTAAATCCTTCACACTTTCCTAAGGTCCTACCATGTGTTTTATTCCCTTTAAAATATGTGTAGAAATTTTCTTTGGTAAGTTCAGGAGATATCTCTATGTATAGTCACATCTTTCACGAAAATCTTAAAGTATGAAGTTTATTCACTACTTATACAAATTTATCTTGACTTTTCTCTATTGTTCTTATTATTATCCCCAATAAAATGTGTGGATTAAAAATCAGGTATTCTCTCTTGTTCTCTGTCTCGCCCTCATTCTCATTTTTTTTCACTTTTTGATATATAAACCTTCACATATTTGAATGACATCCTTGCATAGGGCCCATACTAATATTGCACCATTCCAGTATAGCTAGATATGCTTCTTAAAGAAGCACTGTAGCTCTTGAGCAAGTTCTCTTTTTCAAATTTCTTTTGTATTGAAAAGGTTAATATGTTTACCCGAATACTTTTTTCTGTCTTTTGATTTCCTTAGGTTCTTGAGATAGGGTTGAGCTTGTTTCACTGACTAGTCTAGAACTTGCTCTATAGAAACAGGCTGACATCAAACTCAAATACCACTTGCCTGTACTTCCTGACTGCTTGGATTAAAGGCATGCACCACCACCATCCTGTTAAACATTCTATAGTACTGCCTCCCACTCAGGCATTATAATAGAACATTGTCCACCTCTTAATGTTTTTGGTGGTGAAGTTAGTCTTTAACTCCATCTTATCTTTGTGAATGTGCCATTCATGTCTTCTCTGCAGCAGTTATCAGTAAACTACGTAATAATAGTGCTCATTCCAAATCATGTTAAGAACCAAACAAGTAACAGGCCTATCTCAAAATAATAGCTTCTGTCTTAGAAGCATGATAAGTAAAGATATACTCATTAAATGTAAGGCCTTATTTTTATTGCTTTTGTACAAAGATATGGGTACATATACTTAACTAGTTATTTTTCACCTTAAAAACTACAGAACAAATGACATGCTCATTAATCAAGTATTACTCTGGTGTGGGAGAATGGTCTGTATTCTGTCAATTATATTTTAAATAAAACGCTGATTGGCCAGTAGCCAGGCAGGAAGTACAGGCAGGATAACCAGACAGAAATAGAGGTGGGTCAATGAGAGCAGGAGAATTCTGGCAAGAAGGAAGCCCATTCCTCTGCAGTCCTCTCCCAGACACAGAAGAAGCAAGATGTGACCCTACTGAATAGGTACTGAGCCACATGGCTCACACAGACAAGAATAATGGGCTATATAAGTTATAAGAGTTAATAAAGAAGCCTGAGCTCATGAGCCAATCAGATTATAACTAAAGTAGACCTCTGTGTGATTTCTTTGGGACTTAATGATTATGGGAACTGGGCAGGACAGAAAACTCAGTCAACATTAGTCAGACTTCCTTTGTTTAGACCACTGGAACACCAAATTTGTTTGCAAATTTACAAACATAAATGTATCAGGAGATGGTTCTTATTAGTTTTCTAGAGTTTCTGCGCCGAAGCATATGTTTCTGTATGTTTTTTGACTTAAATTCTATCTCCAAACTCAATCATTTTCCAAAGCACTCAGAGGTTACAACTTCAACATGCAAGTAGTTAAGGGTTGAGAGAACTTCTTAATGGTCTCTCTGGTCATGAGATTTCTGAGATGATATGTTTGCAATGAAACAAAATTAACTAAAAATATACAGTCAGTGTATGTCCCAGGGAGTCAGGTGGGGATATCAGATTGAAGGGAGGGGAGTTTCCAATAAAGATTAAGTAGGCTGCAGGGAACTGAGCATGTTGCTGATACTGTAACTCAGAGGTGCCTTCTCAAGAATGACTATGCCAAAGTGGTTGTCAGAGGCCTGCATCCCGACTCCTGGGTGCCTATAGGTGCTAAATCATTACAAAGATGTGGATGAAAGCTTCTCAGTGCTTAGGCCTGGGCTATTTTAAAGTACGTAAAGTTTTTAAATCACCCTCTGAATCACCTTATGCTTAAGTAAAACTTTCCCTAGTTATTTTGGGTCTTATTCACCTTTAGAGCATGGGAAACTATAATGCACCATGAACCTAATTTTCTTTATTGTAAAATCATATGGCTGTGTTTCACAAGGAATAAAAGGTGTATGTGGAAAGTCAGAACGAAACACTGACTTTGCCCCCGAAAAGATCTGCATCTTGCATACACTACCTGAATCTTTCTTGAGCTGTTATTTCAACTGGAAAAGCACCAGAGGAACTGACTGCTTAAGTCCTCATCCCATTGTACCTTCTCTGTGTATATTTCTTGCAAGGACAATCATGCTCATCCTTTCACTTTCAGTTTTCTAGCTTGCAAAGAAAAATCCCTCACTGTAAAGGCTTCTGATCATGTGCTTATGATTTTATACTGTGTATGTATGTGTGTAGGCGATCTGTGTCCCCAAGGGTCACGCTGAAGCATTTATCTTTTGCTGTGTCTTAATTTATTTTCAACACATAAACATGGGCCTGTATAGTCTGCTTGTAGGAGACTGCTCATTCATTTCCCAGCTGCTCAAACCCGAATAATCATACAGAAACTGTATTAATTACAGCATTGCTTGGCCAATAGCTTAGGTTTCTAATTAACTAACTCTTACATCTTAAATTAACCCAGTTCCCTCTGGTGTCCAGCAGGTCTCTTTAGGTAGCTACATGGCATCTTTCTGACTCCATCGACTCTCTTTATATATCTATACTCCAATTTTCCACCTGGCTTTATTCTGATGAGCTATTAGCTGAGACAGCTTTATTCATCAACAAACAAAGCAGCACATATACAGAAAGACATCACACATTATCAGTCAAGTGCCAAAGTTCAGCTCTTGTGACACTGTGCTAATAAATTATTTCATATTATGCAATTCTTAACAAGTATTCCATACTAACTATATGCAGTCCTTCATAAATGTATAGTTCAGCTCCTAGTTGTTTTATGAAAAGTTTCAGTGAGAGTGGAAGTGTATTGAGGATTTGGGGAGTGCTAGAGTTACCAGCGAGTCATACTACATAGCAAAGTCTCACTCGAAAGATTTATTAAGCCAAGTCACACAGCGGCTGCCTCTGAGCTGGAACCAGAGACAGTGGTGAGTCAAGCTGGGATGGTAGTTTATATAAGGTAAGCAAGATCATGCTCATATAGAGGTGGGTGGGAAAGTACAGCAATAATGACTGAGTCATCGATGGCAGGGGGTCAGGGATTAAGCTAAATTCAAGGTCTTAGCAACTTTCAATTTGCCCAACAAAGAGAATTTCATGAGGTATTACTTTTGCATACTTTAGTTTTTAAAGTAATAATATACTACAGTAAAAAGTAGTACAGTTGTAGAGTAAGCACACAACAAAAGAATAAATGTAACGAAATACTAATATCTAAATTAGTGAGAAATAACTAATGTTCATCTTTTTGGAGCTTTCTAAGTATCTTGCAAAGAAGATGCAAGACCAGAGGTGGTGGAATCACTATTTCGACAGAGAAAAGCTGTTTTGAAGACTCAGAATGAGAGTGGCTGTGATTCAGATGTCTTGTAGGGACTAGCTTGTTTGGAGTGAGCTCAAAAGATGAAGATTGGTAGACAACAGCTTAAAAAGTAACAGAAAGAAGCTGAAGACTGGGTCTAGGTGGAACATCATGGCATGGGATGCAGGCTTTATCACGTAGGCAATGAGGCCCCAATTGTAGAGGCTTTTTGACAAGCATGACATCCTGAAAATGAAGTACCCCGTGATGATGATGATTTGGCTTAGGGACGTCAAGGTTAAGGACTTCAAACTTTCCTTTTGTGAATTTATTATAGTGGGGACTCGAATAAAAGGAAGAAACGGGTGCATAAAGAGTCAAACCGTGCAGATAGAATTAGGGCAATGGATTTGATAGTGGCTTAGATAACAGAAATAAAACCAGTGGTATGCATGATGGTTTCCACATTCACTGCCTGCATTATGCTATTCCCAGTAACAGAGCTGGAGGAACTAGGGAAGAGCTGGCTGAGAGAAAAATCAATCAAAGCCTAGCTTACAGAAATGTTAGTAGACGGCTGAGAAGAACAAAAATGGTGATGGATGCAATTAGAGATCAGAATGAATGCCCTCTATAAATCTACTCCAGCATAGCTAAAGTACAAAAAGACACACAAAATAACCATAACCCAATCAAAAAAATTCACAAATGTCATTAGCCACTTATGCCAGGAACTATTCCCCCATATCTTAAAAAAAAATGTGTCAAAGTGTTGGTTTCATGAAATATTATCTAAAAGTAAAACTCTCAAGAGACTCAGAATCAAAGTCTCTCCCTGACCTTCTGCCTCATTTCTCAGTTGTTACTCTCCCTTGAGGTGAGCCAGAAAAACAGATTCTTGTTAACGAACGAGCACTTTAAATCAAAAATCTCCTTTCTCAAGAGCAAGACAAAAAAGTGTAGTCAGTGTTGTGATTTCTTTATATTTCCAAGTAACTGTTAGCCAGCAGGTGCCCCATTCTTCCTTGTCCTATGCCCAGAAAGAAATGTTACCAAAAAATACAAAAATTAAATAAATCACTCAATCTTATTGAAAATCTTTAATAACGTCTCCCATTCTGTCTAGTACTATTAAAGGATACATTCCTTGCCCAGTCAGATTTTCCAATGGCTGCCCACATTTCTTTAAATATAAGCATCAAAATGCTTTATATTTAATTCATCATTAGTTATTAGCAAAAAATTCTCATGATTCTCTTGCCATCCTCCCTTTTCATAGTAGGGGTGTTGGTTATGATATTTTATTAATAGTGGAGAAGACATTTTCTCTTTGGAGGGGGTGTTTTGAGACAATGTTCTCTGTAGCTTTGGATCCTGTCCTGAAACTATCTCTTGTAGACCAGGCTGGCCTCGAACTTACAGAGATCCGCCTGCCTCTGCCTCTGTCTCCCGAGTACTGGGATTAAAGGCACGTGCCACCACCACGGGGCTAACATCATTGCATTTCTTAACTTTCATAAGAAAATAACCTCGGGTTCTAGGTTTCTTCTGCATCTCCCGTAGGACAACACTTCTTTGCACTTGAGTTCTTTCAGAACCTGCAATGTCTGATCTTAAGCACTCTGCTGCCTCCAACGATCCAGCTTTAAAGAGATAATCAGCTCAATAGATCATACCTTCCTGAATTTCATGCAGCCTCCTCTTAGAGTTTTCACATTATGGGTATGCAATTGGAAATCATTTTGAAACAGGGTTTTTTTTTATAATTTATTTCTTTTTTAAAATTTTGTCTTACATTACAACCACAGTTCTCCCCCCGCAGCCCACTCCTCCCAATGTGTAAGGGCTCTGATAAGGCATCAACAAAGTCTAGCATATTTAGTTGTGGCCGGACCAAACCCCTTCCCCTTGCATTAAGGCTGAGCACGGCATCTCACTATAGCCTATCAGCTCCAACCAGCTAGCTTATGCACCAGGGATAGATCCTACTGTCGGGGGTCCCTCTGATAGACCAAGCTTCACCACTCTCTCCCACTTACAGAAGGCCTTGTTTGGGCCCATGGAGGTGCCACAACTGTTAGTCTAGAGGTCTTGATTCTCAGTGAACTAGGTTCAGCTGTCTGTAGATTTCTCCTTCATCAGCTTGACCTCCCAAGCTTGTATGTCCTCCTCCCTTTCTTCAACTGGATTCTTGGAGCTCGGCCTGGGCCTTGGTTGTCGATCTCAGCCTCTGGTTCCATCAGTTATTGGATGAAGGCTCTATGATGGTAGTTAGAGTATTCACCAATCTGATTGAAAGGGAAGGCCATTTCAGGCACCCTCTCCACTACTGCTAGGAGTCTTAATTGGGGTCATCCTTGTGAATTTCCCTAGCATCAGGTTTCTCCTAAACCCCACAGTGGCTCTCTCTTATCGAGACATCTCTTTAGTTGCTCTCCCACTCCGTCCCTCCCCCCTCAACAATCCAGTTCCCTAATGTTCTCATTCCCTTTCCCCTCCCCTCTACCACTCTCTGTCCTCCAGTTTACTCAGGAGAGCTCATCTAATTCCCCTTCCCAGGGATATCCATGTGTCCCTCTTGTGGTTCTCCTTGTTACCTAGCTTCTCTGGGGCTATGGTCTGCTGGTGAGAGTGGAAACTTGTCCAGCCACCTTGGAAATCAGTATGGCAGTTTCTCAGGAAGTTTGGAGTCCATCTAACTCAAGACCCAGAGATACTACTTTTGGTCATATATTCAATACTCAGTCATACTACAAGGACACATCCTCAACAATGTTCACAGTAGCATTATTTGTAATAGCCAGAACCTGGAAACAGCTTAGATGCCTCTCAACTGAAGAATGGATAAAGAAAATGTGGTACATAAAATACAATGACATCATGAAATTTGCAGGCAAATGGAAGGGATTAGGAAAACCATCCTGAGCAAGGCAACCCAGACTCAAGTACATAATGTATGTACTTGAAAGAGTTATTTTTTTAATTACAAATGTGAGTGATATTCAATCATATAAAATGAGTGCTAACAAGTTTCTACTTAGCAACTTTGTGGTAAGAGTTCTACTAAAATAATCACACAACTTCAAAACATATCTGCTGGTGTTATATTTTTAATGGTGGCGTATGTGTGTGCGTGTGTGTAAGAGATAATGGGAAGAAGGGAAAAAGAGAGGGAAGAAGGAAGAGAAAGGGGAAAGAAAGCTTTTGATATTACTAGAGTACTTGAAGCAACCACTTTCTCTCTTAAAGTGTCAATGTCAAATTTTATGCACACACACACACACAAAATCGTCTAGATCTTTAAATGAAGTATTAAACTATGTAATTTTTGTATTATATGTATATATATTATTTTGTATTATATGTATCTTAAAACCTTACAGATATTAGCATTATTTAAAAGTAATTTTTAGCATATTTGGTTAGCTTCCCATATAAATTATTATTTAACTCTAGACTTTCTTTTTTAAGAATTTACTTTAAGTATTTGATAAAGGATATTCTTCTGTATGTATATGTATTGCTTTTATTGGTTAAGGAATAAATATATTTTGGCCTATGGCAGGGCAGAATATAGCCAGGCTAGAAGAGAGAGTAGGTGGAGTCAGAAAGACGCCATGTAGCTGAGAAAGGAGAAGGACGCCAGAACATTACTACTGGTAAACCACTGCCTCATGGTGACAAACAGATTAATAAAAACGCATTAATTTAAGATTTAAGATTTAGTTAATAAGAAGCCTGAGCTAATAGGACAAACAATATTGTAATTAATATAGTTTCTCTGGACTGGGGCGCTAGAAAACGAATAAGCAGGCTCCATTTACAAGTATTAAAAATAAAAATAAAAGGACTATATAATAAAAATGACTATTTGATTGACTCTGTAATCCCACACAAATGCCCATACATACCTAAAATTATGATCAAAGACTATGACAGGAATCCCAAACTAATTATGCTTTGATGAAAATCTGACTAACTCAAAAATAGTTCATGTAAAAATTATGGTTTAAAAAATGTAAAAAATGATAAAAACATATGGCTAGTCAAAGTAAAAATTTTTCTTGGTCTAATAATTATGGAAACCTTCTTTAACTTACATAGGATTGATTTGTGGATGCTAAACAGAAAATTAATTTAAAATTTTAATAACATTCACAATAGGTTGAAAGTACTTTCTAGAATAAAATGTAAGGAAACCAGAGAGAGAAGTTTAAATTTATAAAATCCACTTATATATGCTATGAGTAATCAGATCTAGTATGAGACACACTGAATGGTTAAGGTGAATTTCACTTAGCTTTCAGAGAACCTGCTTTGAGTTTGAAAGCATAGATGCTGTCAATTACACTAAGTCTTTCTTAAATTCTAATGGACAAAGTCTCTGGTTCTGGCCTGTTTTGTGTTAATGTGTACATCAATAAGGAGGGTACGGTTATGTTTGGTGAAGGCATTGTTCCTCAGGCTTCTCAAATGTGAGTGGTTTTGAGTTTAAGTATCTAACAAACATAATTAGTAAGAATAACAGACTGATTCTATATTTCCTTGTGACTGTACAGTCTTAGTCTGTTCTTTAAGATGAAGAGGTGCACTCGATATAATGGAAATGCTTGCTCTTGTAATGTAATGGTTGGATGCAGATGCTGCACAGCAGCTCAGTAAGGTCTGGTATGAGCTTAGAAGATGCAGTAGAGCACTGAGCCAAGGCTTCCATCCTACCATCACTTAATGCAAATCTATGCCAATTTGAAGTTGAGTTGCTACTCCTGCGGAATGCTTGGCCCAGTGGCCATCTGAACTCTGTTCCACCTGGATGAACAGTTTCTCATGGAAGGTCTAGCATTGGATCTTTGACCACTTATTTCAAGAAGCTTCCTTGTTGGCCTACACTTTTAAGAACAGGTAGCAGACTTCCTTAAATATCAATGAGGAAAACTCTGAGGAAAAAAAATTAAATCCTATACAACTCTAAGGGGAATCTCAAAGTAATTAAATCTACATATATTAATATAGCTTGTGTCCACAAAACATAAAGCACAAAGATATTTTCACTTATACTTCCTTAATGATGCTATAATTTTATTAGGGTAACCATGGTTAGACTCAGCTCCACCAGCTTAAGATACATGGAAACAGAGTCTAAAACCCTTACCTATCCTTCTGACTCCACCAGAACATTCTCATCACCCTGACTCACAACCACCCCATCTTTAATTATGGTTGTCATGACTTCTGTGAAGGATGCATGTTTTCACAAGTATGTCTCTTGGATGCAATGTTTGCTGCCTCTATCAGTGTCTTAGAGTCAGCCTCTGATTTGCTTACTTATGTCAAGGTCATTGTTGCCTTTCTATGAACTCATAACACTTGCTTCTCTGACCTCCACTGTTCTTTCTCTTCTAAAACCTAGGGAGCATCCACAGTCATCCTTTATATCAAGAAACACACTCCCTGTGCCTCTCACCAACTCTACAAATTCTGGTGCCTGTGATCTCACACACCGAGCAAGCAAGCCCTTAGACAGTCATTACCATACAATCCTGTGAAGTCATCACTCTCGAAATCCATAATCCTTAGTTCTTCACTTTCTGTTTCTCTTAAAATTCTCTCAGTATTGTAGGATAAAGGAGAAAATCAAAGCAAACCATATAAAATCATAGCTTTCTTCAGCCAATTTGAAAAATACTTTAGTCAATATTATGTTTATATAACAATGAATACTTAGAAATAGACCTGGAGCATGTAGTCATGGATATTATACACTGTTATCACTTGACAATAAGTATGAGATTGATAATCTGAAGTTTACTTTGCAATGCAGTTACAATATCTGTGATGTTCTCTCTCTTCACCATTCCCATGAAGATTTTGTAATTCTTCATGAGGGGAAGTGAACCTTGCTAGTAAGTGCAAACAAAGCACAATGAAAAATAAGAGTGTCAGACTCACAACTGGATTCTAGGATTTATAAGAAATAAACACACAGTGCTCTGAGATGAACAATGCCAGCAAGAAACAACAAGGTCTCAAGATTACTGAAAAAAGTCTGCTGGTAAAGAAGCTGTTGTTCTAAAAATGAGTCATGAACGTAAAATTACATACATGGCATATATTGCCATGTATGATACTACCACATAAAAATAGCACAGCATTATAGAGCAGCCTCTTAATAGAAGAGAAATATTGTATGGTCTGAATCAAAGTGAATCCAGATGTGCGATATTCCATCAATTCAATGAGAAGAAATGGAAATGAGATATTTTAAATTAGACTTTATATATTTGTAAAAGATGAGAAGAAACTCAGAAATATGCTCTTAAACCTCCAACAGTGACGGAGTGTACAAAGGATGACTAAATCTAGAAAGTACGGTACCTGACTGGTGGCTTCCTGTAGGATCAAGTTACAGTGGTTAAATGTCAGAGAACCAGGCTCCTTAGAGGAGTGCATATGGAATCAAAGACTGCATAAGGAAACACTGCAATATAATTTCTCTATTCTCAGAACTGTGCTCATATATGTAATTTAAAAGCCATTTTTAAAATTTATTTTCTTAATTTAATTTTACATTCCAACCACAATTCTCCCTCCCACACCTCCACCCTACCCCCTTGCCTCCCCCCAGTCTATTTGCCATCTACTCCTCTGAACCGGTAAGGGCTCCCATAGGGCGTCAATAAAGTCTGGCATAGTAAATTGGGGCAGGGCCACGCCCCTTGTCCCTGCATTAAGGCTGGGCAAGGCATCTCACCATAAAGGCTGGGATCCAACAAGCTACCTCATGGACTAGGAATAGATCCTGGTACTACTGCCAGGAGCCCTTCAGGTAGTCCAAGCTTCACCACTGTCTCCCACATATGGAGACTAGTTAGATTCCATGGAGGCTCCACAGATACCTGTCTAGAGTTCATAATTTTCCACAAGCTTGGTTCAGCTATCTCTCTAGATTTCTCCATCTTTATCTTGATATCCCTTGCTCATTTATTTCCTCCTTCCTCTCTTTGAATGGTTTCTGGAACTCAGCCTGGTGCTTGGTTGTGGATCTCTGCCTCTGGCTCCCTCAGTTATTGGATGAAGGCTCTATCATGATACTTGGGTTTTCACCAATCTGATTATAGGGGAAGGCTAGTTCACATACCCTCTCACCATTGTTAGAAGTCTTGACTGGGATCATCCTTGCGGATTCTTGAGAATTTCCCTAGCACCGGGTTTCTCTCTCAACCCCATAGTGACTCTCTGGATAGCGATATCTTTCATTGCTCTCCCACTTCATCGAGCACCTCCTCAACCATTCAGTTCCTTCATGTTCTCATCCCCCTTACCTTCCCCTTCATCACCTCCCCTCACCTCCCGTTTACCCAAGAGATTTCATCTAATTCCCCTTCCCAGGGTAATCCATGTGTCCCTATTAGGATCTTCCTTGTTACCTTGCTTCTCTGGAGCTATGGATTGTAGTCTGGTTATCCTTTGCCTTACATCTAATATTCACTTATGAGTGAGTACATAACAACTTGGTATTAGCATAAAAACTGACACATGGACAAATAGAATCAAATCAAAGACCCTGACATCCATTCACACACCTATGAAGACCCGATTTTGACAAAGAAGCAATAATGGTACAATGGAAAAAAGGAAACAGACACTGAGAGCAACAATTAGTAAATGGGACCCCCTGAAACTGAAAAGCTTCTGTAAGGCAAAAGACATGGTAAATAAGACAAAATGACAGCCTACTGAATGTGAAAATATCGTCACCAACCCCACATCTGAAAGAGGGCTGATCTCCAAAATATATTAAAAACTCAAGAAACTAGACATGACATAAAAAATAATCCAAGTAAAAAAATGGTGTACAAAGCTGAACAGAGAATTCTCACCAGAAGAATCACAAATGGCCCAAAAACATTTAAAGAGTTGCTCAACACCCTTAATCATCAAGGAAATGCAAATCAAAATGACTCTAAGATATGATCTTACATCTGTCAGAATGGTTAAAATCAAAAATACTGAGGACATCTTATGTTTGATAGGATGTGGAGTCAGGGGAACACTCCTTTACTGCTGGTGGGAGTGCAAACATGTCCAGCCACCTTGGAAATCAGTATGGCGGTTTCTTAGAAAATTGGGAATTGATCTACCTCAAGATGGGCATATATCCAAAGGATACTCAACCATACCACAAGGACACTTCCTCAATAATACCCAGAACCTATAAAATATACAATAAAATTATTGTTACAGATCTTTAGGAATTTGTGTGCATATATGTGTGTATTCCGAAATACATAATTACAAATTGTTCAGTGCGTATAATATTATTTTTCTGCATATGTTCTCAGGGATAATCATTCCGTTTTGGGTAAAACTTTTCTGTATCCTAACTCTTGTCGGGATAGTCACCTGTTGTGAGTTAGTCACCTGTTCTTACCCTAGGGTTGAGGCCTCCTGAATGGTGATCCCCTTTACATGTTAATACATGCAATGTTGGCCTTGTCCAGGCTATGTTCCGACATTATAGGCGTGGCTTCTGCCATTTCCAGAAGACACAATCTCACAGCAAATTGACTATACCACTTGCTCTTACAACATTTCTGTTCCTTTCCCCCAACAATCCCTGAGACTTAAGAGTGGAAGTTTTGCTGCAGATCAGTTGGCCTGTGCTCACAACTCTGAAGTTTGATAAGTTTGGGATTTTCTGTAATGGTCTCTATGTGTTGCAAAGAGATGTTTCCTTAATGTGAGGTAAGAATATACATTCAGGTGGACTCTAAAGAATCACAGCAATTTTCTTAAATATCTGGAAATAATATCAAGTGATAACTTCTCTCAACTATTGAACTTTCTCTTTAAAAATCAAAGTAGTCTGTTTATCAAATATTTTCCTATCTCTGGGCACATTTTAGGACAAGATTTTAGATAACATGCTGCAACAATAAGAATAATTAAGTACTTTCATCTATTTTAGCAAATTTTCTTACAAAATCTGTATCAGTTTCCCTTCAACAATAATTATATAAAAAGTCAGCTAAGAAATATTAATTCAGATATTCATTAGTTTTAGTTATTAAACTATACCTAGATCATAGACATCTCATGGATTTTAAAATTTTATTTTTAATTTTTACTATTTTAATTATGAAAATATGTGACTCTGGGAGATGGTGTGCTTATGAGGGAGGCCAATACAGGCCTTGTGATCCTCTGGAATTAGTGTTGCAGGCAGTTGTGAGATGCCAGACTGACGTGGGGGCTGGGAACAAAAGCTGGTCTCTGCAGGAACAGTGTGTCCTCTTCTGAGACTCTTCCCAGGCCAGAATATCATGCTGATACTAAAGCTGAAGAAGGCAATGTGCTTTTCTTTTTATTTGCATTTTTAAATTTTTCATTTATTTCCTTTTGCACTTCCCTTAATGCATCTATGATCCACAGACTCTATGAAAATATAATTTGTTATTTAGGCTTATACTATCTTGGAGGACCTTGTTTTGATGATACACATATACACATAGGTATAAGTGCACTTTAAATTTAAATTGTCTTGTGTTGTGTCTATATAAAGTTTTTATTGTAAAGCCAAACACAGGATTTCAACAACAATGGACTTCCTAGACAAAATATGTCATTGTTCTGCAAGTTAGTGAGAGAAAAGGAGATGATTACTATTGTTAGGCCAGAGGCTTGGCTACATTTCTTTAAAAAATATTGTATTTTGATAAAATTCAAACCCAAACTTCAACAATAATTAGTTTATTTTAAATCATAGACTTTTTCAAAAGAACATAGGAACTCTTTGAGACATTAAAGTAATTTTCATCTGGTCAGAGAGCAAAATGTTCTTGGGCTTTTATATTTTTAATATTTTAGGTTATTATCCCACAGCTAAGACAAGAATTGAGAAAAAAATGATCACAAGTGTAGATATAGTATCAAAACCACTGTCTGGCTAGGGCTGAGCCTTCCTGAAGCCCTGTCAATGAAACAGGTATTTATCTGTGCTTGTCTATTTCTATGGTCCAAAGCTACAATTCAGTTCATATGAGACTCCTGCTCTCAAGACATCCACAGTATAGTGAGGATGTCTCTTATAAACAGTGTGGAAAGGCAGTGGGTGGGGTGAAGGCTAATCTAATTGAGCAGCTAGTTTCTCCAGCCAGGAACAACTTGTGCAGCTGGAGAAACGGGAGAGTGCTTTCTGTGATACAAAGCATTCTGTCTAAATCTTCATGGACCTTATTACAACAAAGTTACCTTAAACTTAAGTAAGGCTGAAAAAACTAATAATATGTGGAAGACACACAGGAGCTAGGTGTCCAGGTAGAAGAGTCTTAAGAATTGATTGTTTCCGTCTCAGCCCTCCAGAGGCAAGGCTATTAGGCAGGTTATAAAACAAAATGGACACTGCTGAGACAAGAGGAACAGAAGGATATAGCAGAAAAAACTTAATGTTCCGTTGTAAACTATACAATGTTAGGATGTTTATGTAGTTTCAGTGCTATGTACCCTGTAGTTCAGTGATGGAGTGCTCGCCTGGGGTGCATGAGGGTCTAAATTCAGTTCCCAACACTTCATGGGGGATCTTTACATTAATCACAGTGGCACTGCTCTTGGAGCTGATCAAGGAACCCAATTTTCTCTCTCTTTTGCCTTTCTGACTATGACTAGGAGAAGAGTGACTTTACTTTTCTAAGAACTCATGCTATAATGTGCTGCCTGCTCGGAGTGATGAAACCAATCAATTATGGAAAGAAATCTTCCAAGCTGTGATGCATATTAAAGCTGTACTCCTTGTAAGCTGATTATCATGGCTATTTGGTTATGATGATGTGTGCGTGATGAACACACATATTTTTTAAGGTTACTCTCAGGGAATGTTCCAGGCATAAAAAGAAAGTGTCCGAGTTTGAAGGTTGGGTTCTGCTAACTATACAGAAATAAGGACTAATGATAAATAATTCTCAGACTCACATGAAGGGAAGGCTTATCGGAGAATTAAAGAAAGTCCAGAAAAGGTATTCTTTAGAACCTCAAAGTCAATGCAGAGTTGTTCCATATTTCCCACCAACTGTCATTTCCATTATAAACATCAATTTAGATGAGGGGAACTCGCTATTGAGGCAGGAAGGCAAAATCAGTCAACTCAATGTGCATCTTTTTAAAAATATTTCTACTCAATTACTTCTTTGAATAAAGAGACCTCTTCATTAGAAAAACAGCATACAAAGCAAAACTATCTGCACTTCGAACCAGAATCCCAGCTTTATATCTAGTATTAGGAATAAAAAAAAATAAAACATAGAAAGTTCCTCAACCCTAAAGCACTTATCTGATACTGAAACCAAGAAAATTGGTACCGCAATTCATCTTTTTTCTACATGTAAATAAAATAATACACATTTATAAAAAGGGAATTGGAAGAAAGCACCAGTCAAACAATCATAAAATAAAAACTCAATGGAATGATGGTGAATGACAGTTTTGAAATGAAAAAATCAGGGACCCATGAAAGAAGAGCAAATTCCAAAGCAGCATTTGCAACACAGCATCTAAGAAGAGCTGCTGTTTTCAATCTGAAAGAGTCTATGAGTCTTATTCTCTAGCAAACAGGATTCTTCAAGATTCTCTGAGCACCTACTGCAAGCACCCTATTTCAAAGGCTCTGGTAAACAGCCAGGGTAGACTTCACACAATGTCGGGCACAGAGAAAGAAGAGGTTGTTAAGAACAGACAATGGATACAAAGCCAATCACACAATTAAACAAAATGGCATGCAATAACCTAAGCAACACAAATGATACGGCACATGGTTTGAAAATTCCTAATTTTCTCTGTATTTTATTTAAAACAAGCAACTAATCCCAGACTTTCCCCTCCTCAATGGCTACTTTACCTTAGCAATGAATGATTTGACTGGTAGATAACTGGTACCTCTCAATCAAGCTAAACAGTCTTGTTCACAGAGAAGGAAATTTATTTCTCCCAGAAAGACAGGTTCTTTCAATGGGATTCATTGTCAGTGGAATCATTTCATGTACACCTCCTAAGACTTCTCCAGTCTGTAAGGGAAGCATGTTTATAAAACATACTAAGAAAAGAAGGGGTTTATAAAATTAAACTGAGTATTAGATGTTGACATGGTCTCTGATGAGCTGGGAGACATCACAGTCTTAGCGAATGTTATTTCTCCACAGTGTGGACATTCATCTTGAGTCTCTTAATCCAACTCTGCAGAAGTTAAGATATTCATCTAGTGATTCTTGTTGTACCTCAGCAGGGCCAGGAAATGGCCATGGGCCATCATCATTTAAGACTATCTTTCTGTAGATGAGTGATGAGTGCCATGCTTTCTGCCAGCCACGGTTAGCTTTCTTTCTGCAGGAAATGAGATACTAACAAGATCTTTCCCACTCATCCAGTCCTTGATTTGTTTCCGATTAGTATGCTGGAGAAAGGGTTTCTCAATTCATTCTGAGAGCGACCTGAAGATGACCTCATTGGTGCCTTTTCTCTATGACCAAAGGAACGAACTGGATGGAATGAAGACGCCCTCTCTAAACGAGTGGGGAGACAATAAGAAAAATCGTGACAAACTGGAACCAGAAACGGTGTCACCTGACTAATCATTAGTCACTCCTGCGGGCCACGGCCTCTCAAGCACGTGACCTCAAATATCTGCCCATCACCTGACTCCTCTTCCCATGTTTTGTCCTCATTTATATTTTCTGATAATATAATTAATTACATATTTTCACTAATACATCTACACATAGGCTTATACTTCACTGAAGTCCCATAAGGGGAACTTTCTTTGTAATTACACCAAGGCCAGAAATACCAAGAATGCTCTGTAATGTTTGTCATGATTTATGAATGAATTCACCTCCTTCTAATGTTACACCGGGTTTCTAAAGCTTTATATGTGAACTAAAGGCAACACTGAAAATTATTGCAATTAAGACTCATTCAAATATTAGACTTTTCAGGACCTTTCTTTCTCTTTCATAGGAAGGTTAACTATTCATCGAAATGACCTGAAATGGTAATAGAGGACATCTGTTGCTAAACTCTACCTCAGATCTATCAGTTGAATCAGAATCCACTGCTTTGGGACTCATAAATAGATGTGATAACACACTTTCCCACACAAATCACAGATACGCTATCATTAGAAACCTGTCAAAAAAAAAAACTTAACAAAATGTTCTTAATGTTCCACCTGTGTATGATCCTAACAGACAGCAAATGTTGGTTCAATATGTGTATGTGAATATGTTCAGAATGAATCCCTGTCTTATTGAAAACTTTAGGCTCAGAAAGTAATGGATAAAACAAGATCAACTTTTTTCCATGTCAGGGTTCAAACCCTGGGTCTCGTGCATGCTAGGTGAGTGCTGTACCTCTGAACTACATCCCTCACCTATAAAAAGTATTAGCATGTAACAACAGAAAATGTGAAAAATAGTTCTTCAGATTTTATATATAATTGATATTGAAACAAGTTTTTAAAAGGCATAAAGTTTGTAGAGAAGGAAAGGCAATATATCTTAAATGTTTAGTTTGACTATACAGAAATGTGATGTAGGTTTTTTTAAAAAAAAAAACTTTACAGGTTATTAACTCAAGAGGTTAGATAGATGGTTCAGTCATTAAGAACATTCAGTGCTTTTCCGGAAAATCCAGTTTTAATTCCCTGTACCTCCACAGCAGCTCACCCCCATCTGTGACTTCAATTCCAGGGAATTGGATGCCCTCTTCCAGTCTCTATGAGTACTGCACTCATGTGGTGCAGGCAAAATTCACATAGATATAAAATAAAATAATTATAAAAATAATATATTAAATGAGGAGATATACAATAAAAGAAGAATGAAAATAAGAAAAAAAGGAAAAAGAGGAATGATGGTATTAAATGTACCAGATGATACAGAAATAGATGTAAGCTTTGTATTTAAGACAGCCCATCTGAACCAAGGCTCCCAGAGCAAGGCTTTGGAAATCTTAGTTGAATTTTCTCATTTGGGGAAATTCTTGCACTTTCAAAGAACAGAATCAGCAACGTATGTACAACAACTTTGTGCCTGAACGAATGGGCTGAATGTTGTTAGTTTTTACAGAGCAAGAACAATTATAATTTTATGATTAAGCACACAAACACTTGCTAGCAAGTGATTTTTCTCAGAAAAACAAAAATAACGAGTTAGCAGGTAGAACAGATGTGAAGTCCTCAGTCTTCCTGTACTAGATTTCACTTCTCTTCAAATCCCCCAAGATCTTCCACAGAGAAGAGCAGAGCCTGGAAGGTCAAGAGGACTTCAGAATCGTCAGCTCTTTCTTACATTTAGGTATCTCTGCTGGTCCTAAGTCCAAGGGGAAAAATATTTCATTTTAGCAAGGCAGCATGTCTGGGAGACAGGAGAGACTATGCTCTTTACAGCATATTAAAGAGAAATCCCTTTTGCCTAGAGTGTTGCTCCAGCAGACAAGCTGCAGATGCTCATTTCCACTGATGGATAGGCTAGCATCTGTCTGGCCAGCATCTGCCTAAAATATCAGGATTTTAGACAGCGAGGACTTTATCAGCTCAGTTTCTCTCGGTACCACTCAGCGCACAGAGTACATCTTGGCAGGCACTCCTTGAGTTTATGAGACACAAAACAATATGAAAGACCATAATTTCTGCCCTTAAGCATTTTATAAAACAGAGGGGAAAATAAAATCTACACATGAGTAATTATGCATAGAAGGTACTAAGAAAATCACATGGAAGATGTCTGTACTGGAGAAGCTTTCTGATGGCCCTGTTTGTATTATTTAAAGACAGTGTGGTAAATTACATGGGGAACAGAAATGTTCGAGATGGATGAACGTGTTGCAAGTCCTAGTTTTCTTGTGAGAAGCCAAAGACTAATATCACTCAGAGGTATTAAAACTAAAATCTAATCATTAGTATGCACACATAAAGATGGAATAGACACAATCAGGTTCATTTATTAATTTAGTGTAAAATCATCTCAGAAAATTGGGAAATTGAGTATCTGTGCTGCCTGCTGGCCACAGTCCGCAGTCTCAGGTAAGGTCGTGAGCAGACTGAACAAAGATTGAAGCAATGACTGCTTTTGAAGAAAATAATCGAAGGAATACCGACTTGGCACTGCTGAACAGAAGCTCTCATCTAGAAAAATGGAGCCGAAGGGCCACAGATACTTTGGTGAAATATAAATTTACCAGTGAAAACATGGAGTATCATAATTAGGGCTTCTAGAGCCAGAACTGTAGGTCGGAGGAAAGCACTCCCTAGCGTACGGGAAGCCTGGGGTTGATCTCCAGCAAGGCAAAGGAGGAGAGAAATACAGAGTTCTGTTCCTAATGCTTTCCCACAGTGAAGACCTTTGAATCCCTTTGTTCACGTTGCTTCATTTTTCTTCAAGACTGGGAATATTGTTGGGTAAATTGGATGTATCAGCAAATACATGAACCCTTCTGCACTTCCTTTGATATGAAAGTAATTATTTAAAATAGTAGACTCTAGTGGTATCACCAAAGTATTTCCTAGATAAACATTTTGGTTTATTTTAATCTCAGATCAGAACAAGTGTATTGACTCACCCATACCTTTTTGTTAGTGTTTCTAAGACAGGATCCCATTTATTCTTGATTGGCCTTAAAAACAATAAGGATGTTTTTAGTTCAGGATGACCTTGAATTTCTGATATTTCTGTCTCTGCATCATGTGCACAATGCTGGGGGTGGGATGCGAGGCAAGCTACCTACTGAGCTATATATTCCACCCATCCTTTCCTAGAACCAGCTCCTTTGAAGTGACCCAGAAGCCCAAATACATGTAAAGTACAAGGTGCATAAAAACACTGTTGGATTATACAGCAGACAGAAAACAACAATCTAAGGTGCTATTGTTTTCCTAGTTCTTTGCTTCACTCTGGGATACAATGCGACATCACTTGTGTGCAGCTTCTATTTTTAGGATTTCAAATAAAATTTTGTTCAGCTCTTAGAGAAATTATTCTCATCCCTAAGTTTCAACTTCAATCTGATCTTTAGTTAAATTATGTTACTGTAAAAGACCGAATTATAGAAAGAACCTCAGCTGTCAACTTGTAGAAAGTTTGCAAGTGAACAACGTGGGTCAGCAACTAACATAGGTTACGCAGGCTACGTGTCTCACCTTCCTTTCCATTTGATAAAACAAGATAAACAAATGGAAACAGTTTAAGGGAGAACATGTTTATACTGGATCACTGTTCAAGAGTACATAGTCCCTGTGGCAGAGAAGAAAGGGCAGCAGGAACTTGAGGCAGCTGATCACATCACGTGCAAAGTTAGGAAGCAGACAGGGATAAGTACTCCTGCTGCTCAGTCCCTTTCTCCTCTGCATCCAACAAAGGATCTCAGCTTGGGGGATGGTGTCACCTACCTCAATTAGTCTGCACGATAATCTTCACAAGCATGCCCAGAGAGTTGTCTCCTAGGGGGTTTTATTTCTCATCAAGTTCACAACTGAGACCAACTATCACAGCATCCCATAAACATAATTTTAAAAATGGCTTTTTGTTCTATAGTTTTAATGATCTTTCAAATAAATCAGAGAAGAATAATGTTCCAAAAGTATGAAGGCACCTATAAAATGTCTATTTCATTTAAGTACAGACAAATAAAAATGTTTGTCCCAAGACAATCAGTAAACAATTCATAACAAAAGGCCATTTACTCTTCGTCTCTGAGAGGCATATAAGAGATCAAGATAGAAGTAAAAAGAAATATAAAATAAAAAATATAAACACAGTGTTGATAGAGTTGACAATAAAATACTCAGTAAAAATCTGTTTTATTGGCAAGTAACAATACATTCTAGGGTAAATGTATCCTATATACTGAATAGGACCTAACTATATATACATATACACACAAAAATTATATGTTGCTCAAATGAAATTCAAATTTAGCTGTGTTTTTAAATTACCTGATTTTGGGTGGTGAGTCAAATAATACCAACTATGAATTAGGCAGTGAAATCTAAGCTATTACTAAATTAACCTGGCATTTTCCTATCCACCTAGGCATGGTCGGTAGGAATGCAAATTTGGAAGATGTTAGATATCAGAGTAAGAATTTTAAAACCAACATTAAGAATGTCATAAACATTATTTATGGTAGAGAAAAAGAGTATATTAATTAAATTGCACACCTGAAAGTAAAAGATTAATTACATTCCTTTAAATACTTTCAAGTGTTGGTGTGGCTGCCTCCTGGACATTTCTATTGAACTTTAGCCCTTTATGATTTTTATCTGTTACAGGTGGGAACATGAACACCTTTCTTAACTCCAGAGCACTTATGGAATCAATTTATTAGCTTTTGTACACCAATGGCAAGTGCATTCACGTTGAGTATATTTTAGTCTATGTTCTTCAGACTTCTATTTCAGGCACTGATTGCTAGTTTGCAGCATACAATATGCTCTTATATTTTTGATATTAAATGTATTATTCCTCTCATCACAGTCATTTCATAGTCATATCTACTTTATGAGTGAGTACACAGCAATAGAAATAACAGAGATCAAATCATGCTAGTCCCACAAAGAACTGAGAAATGCATTCTATTTTGTGAGACTCAGGGAATACAAGGGCTAGAAATAAGATTCCTATGTGAAAGAATTAATTATCTGGTGAGACTCTTAATTAGCTCCTGTGAGTTATTGGGAAAATGATTTAAGATGAAAACTATTAAAACATTTAGATAAAATGTATTTCAGAGTATTTACTGATATTTCATGTATTTTCTGTAGTTTAATTTTAACAGAAGTTAAGAGTTGAATGTTCTGTTCTCAGGCATGTCAGCCAACAGCTATAAACTTCTGAGAAGCTTTATCTGACCATTACAAAACACGTTCTTAGTTTAAGCAAGCTAGAGACAGACAAGAAAGTGATATTTGTCTGATTTAATGCTGGATATACATGAAAAGGGTGTAGATGTTAGTGGGCAGAAATGCCATAAGCAGTCACAGAAAATGGGAGCAAATGGTATTTGGTTTTTTATCCAGAAAAAAAAAAGATTTGGATACAATTATTGAGGGAGAAGCAAAAGCAATCAAAAGGGAATTGTGATTGTCAGAATTTGTACAACTGTCACTTCGGAACCCTGTGCTCTATGCTTGTTTTATAAGAAAAGAAAGACTATAGGAAACACAAATGTGGGAAAGTATGAAACAGAAAGAATGTTAATGGTAAGAAAATTCTAGATTTTTTGATAAAAGTATTTCTTACTCAGCTGTGATCACTGTAAGCTACAGTAATGGCACAAGTAGCAAGACTTGTACAATTGTGGTGCAAACATCAATGGAGCCAACAATTAATTTTTTGATAGGCTTTATGGACTGATCAACATAGTGAAATCCTTACCTGGTACCATTACCAGACCAAGAACCTGTGGCTAGACAGGTCACAGGCCTTAACGGAGAATCTACTACTACCGCAGATAATATGATAAGTGTGCATAGTATTTAAAAAAGAAACTCTTAATGGACTTATTATTAAACCCATAGATTAATGTATCTCTCAACCCCCCATCATGGAAGTTTCTATATGCAGTACATTGTGATTTATACTGAGACTCAAGGTGCAGAGAGTGAAAGTCTGGAAAGTGCCCATCCCTAAGAAAACCATGTACACTGCACTCATTCCTCCCAAGCTCAGGAAGCTTTGTGGAAGATGAGGTAGAAAGAATGTAAGAGACTGAGGCAATGTCTAACTACACGGAAACAGAGTCTTCTGAAGAACAGCAGGGAAGACACATGCATGACTTCACAGTAGTAGTGACAGCAATCACAAAACCTGTGGGATTTTAAGAGATAACTGTTTGGATAAGAAAATGGAGTGTGTTGGAGAAATGTTGGGAGAGGAAGGAACTTTTATCATAACACAATTTTGAAAGAACCTCAAAAGAACTACAAGAGAAAACAAGATGTGATCAAGGATGGAGTACGAATAGTCTCCCAGTATTAAATTTTGCAAACAATGTATATTCGCAAAATACCATACAACAGAGATAAAAGAAGAAAGTATTTACTCAAACTCACAGTTTGAAGATAGAGTCCATCATGGAAGGGAAGACACAGCTGGCAGGGAATGAAGCATCTGGATTACATTAAAGTCAGGAAACAAAGAGGAATGGAAGTCTCTGCTTGGCTTGTTTTCTCCTTCTTGCTCAATCTAGGGGACTCTAGGCCATGGGTAGTTAATGCACCCAGTGCTGTGCATAGTTAATGGTGTTCTTATTTATTCGTGAAACTAATGTAGAGCATCTCTCAGCATGCCCAGAGGCTTGCCTGTGATGTGATTCTAGATCCTGCCTAGTCAACATCAGCATCCAGTACATACACCTTGGCATCACTTCTGCAGGACTCCTCTGCTGTCACACAGAACATACTCTTTGTGTGTAGAAAGATAACATATAAGGGAGGCTATAGGACATTGTGTGGTGGTTTCAGTGAGGACTGTTCTCCACAGGTTCATATATTTATTTCAATACTTTGTGCCCAGTTGATGACACTACTTGGGAAAGTTACAGAACCTTCAGGAGGTGCATCCTGGTTAGAGGAGACACATCACCATGAGCAGGCTTGCAGGCTTGGGGGAATTAATACCCTGCACCCCCAGTTTCTCTCTCTCTCTCCCTCTCTTCCTGTTCTGCTGTACAGGAGTGACAATGTGACATGTCGTCAGTCAGCCTCCATGCTTCATGGTCAGAATAGACTCTGTCTGTCCGGAGCTCTGGATGAACAGTTTCTTCAAGGGATTGCCTTTGGTGGCTACATTCCATCACTATGGCAGAAAACTGACTGAGGCACAGTGATGTAAAGCCACCTTAATGTCACTAGTGAAAATCATGTGTTTAAAAGCTTCTGTTTTCAGTGTGGCGGTGGGAGGGATGGTATTTGGTGTGTGTGAATGGAGACTTCATTTTCATTTCCCAGACGCCCTGACCCGAATAATCACACAGAAACTATATTAAATACAACAATGTTTGGTCAATGTCTTGGGTGTCTTCCTAGTTAGCTCTTACACCTTAAATTAATCCATTTCTATTATTTTATATTTTACCACGAGATTTGTGATTTGTTGCCTCTTGTTTCTTGGGCAGCTACATGGTGTCTCCCTGACTCTGCCTTCTTTCTCCTTTATTGGATTTCCTGCCTTACTCTAATGTGCGCTGCTATAGGCCATAGCAGCTTCTTTATTAACCAATAGTAATAAGACTTATTTACAGCATACAGAGGGTAATTCCATATCAGGTATGTGTGTAGGTGGTATGTGTGATATATGTGTGTGTGTGTGTTTGTATGGAATGTATATTTTAACTGAAGAACATATAATCTAGCATATAAGATGTAAAAAATGGTAAAGTAAGAAATCATAAGCAAATTACCAAGGGATCCAATTTGATTCAGAAGAGATATTCAAAATCAAATTAAGCTTCAAAATAAACCACATTTAGATATTACAGATATTAATTTGGTAAATTTTTAAAAGCACCATACCAGCAAATCAAATAAACAAATCAGTAAATTCTATGTTTAAATTCCAAGCTGACAAAATTTGAAAAGAAATCTGTAAGTTTCTTTCAGTCTTTAACACACTGGATCTCTAGATGAAATCTCTACTTCAAGCTAAATTACAAACATTCTTTGAAAATTTTGTCTGTAGTTTACACAGCTTTTTGTTTCAATGACTCTCACTCTGGCTGAAACTTTATCATCAGCTCCCAGAGCAGTCATGTATTTACTTTCATGAGCCTGAGAGCATTTTTTGATATTCTTCAGAGCTTTGAAAACAAATGCTTTTTCTCCCCCCAGGAAAATTCACAACATCTGATGAAATAGCACAATTCTTCTTTCCTTTAGAAGATGAAATCAAAGATGAAAGGTGTGATTTTCCTAACCACAGCAACAATGGAGATGCCCCTCCACCAAAGACCGGTCCCTGGAAAATAGAATTCTTGAAGATAGAGATAAAGGAAAAAAGATAGACAAATAAAAATAAAAACTCATATAGATATAAATGTAGAAATAGATGAAGATGTGTATATAGATGATATAAATGAAAAAAAGATAAGGAGACAAACCATCTCTGTGATAAATCAACTCTCAAGAAAAGTTTTTTCTGAAGTTTTAATAACAACTTACCTGGAAGCTGATCAAATCAATGAAATGTAGAAAAGGCAGAGAATCATGGCTTTAACTTCAAAGTCTTCACTGTGTGATATGCTTTAAGAATAGGGCGAATGCATTCTAGTTTTCAGTGGTCTTTGATGAGAAACCCAAGGAAAACTAATTGCTTTAGGGGAACTCTGTATGATTAAAGTGAAGCAAGCATTTGCAGTGGAAATTTAATTTATCTGTCAATTTGTTACACAAACACAGATTAGTTTAGGTGCAATCATGGTGATATTTTTGTCTTTCTACTGCAGTGGGAGTTATATTCACAAGATCTATTTTCATGAATAAAACATTACTAGGACATTTTCAATGTCATTTAGGGTAGCTAAAGCAAAAATTGCCTCTGGGACAAAAGATGCCATTAAGTGAAGACACTGTCACCTTGGTCTAAGACACTGCTTGTTATCTGCTAGGCCTGAACAAGAAGACTCTATTAATGCTAGTTCCCAAAGGTTATATTAACTGCCTGTGAGCCTGAAAATAGGACTGATCCACCAGTCCATGCTGTGTGTGCCTACATTACACGTTAGTATCATTTCTTACAAAACTAACAGGAAAACACATCTGCATTTGCATGCCAACATGCACACATGACTTTTTAAATATTATTAACAGTAGAAAAGCCACAGTTGAAAATTCAGAAGACCTAATAAGAACTGTAAGTAACAGTAATGTTAACACTGTAATGATCAAAAACAATATAGTTATTCTTAGCTTTGGCATTGTCTTCAATTATTTCTATTCATAATAAAAAGCAGTGACTATTTTTCAAAAATCTGTGCTTCCTTGATTGAGCCATCCTTAAATTTCTTGTGCACTTTTTAGTTAGTTTTTCTGGCCTAATGAAAAGTTCTTATCTCTTAAACACAGTAACACAACACTTACCTTTCTCCACTAAACAAATTGCATTCTGATAACTGCATTACTACTCACACAACCAACTAATCACGCTTTGCGATTGAAAAACATTCACAATTTTTAAATGCAGAATATGAACTCAATTTATGCATCAGATGCCTATTCCATGTTGGATTGTGTGCCCTCAAATGGTGAGCTAATTCTGGACCTTAAAGGTCTGAAATGTTATGGGAAATTGGGGCCTACCCCTGGGTAATGAAGTCAAAATGATGTCATATCATACTAGGATGGTCTAATGAATTGACTTCTGTCTTTATAAAGGGAGGGAGATGTGGAGATACAGTCACTCACAGAGGAAAAATGGTCGTGTGAAGTTAGAATGGATTTGGAGAGATGAATCTACAAGCCAAGGGTCACAGAAGATAACAGTCACAACTAGAGCCATGGCACTGATTCTTCCCTAAAGGCTCCAGGGAAAGAAACATGGTCTGCTGGAACATGGGCTCTGTCACTGTAAAGAAGTTTATAGGATTTTTTTTTGCCCTTTCAGGTTATTGGCTTTATGTCAATATTATTAAGGTAGTCAAGTTAAATAATTATGAAGTATGATATACTGGTTATTTATAAACGTCAACGTGCCTAAAATCACCTGAGAAGACTGCCTCGACTGAGGAATGGCTTCCTTCAGTTTGGGTTGTGTGTAAGTCTGTGGAGATTGTCTTGATTGTTGATGCAGGAAATCATTACCTACTACTATGGATGGTACCATTCCTATCACCCATGTTGGCATGGGCTGTTGGTGATGCAGCTGTCTTTGACTCATTTTGCTCTTCTAAGTAACTATCAGACATAGTCCTTTAAGCAACCCCAGCAAACTCAACATTCCACCATCTTAGACTTTGAAGGCATTTTTACTTCGGTCTGTTGTTTCCAATCTGGAGTGAGTAGATATCTATTTACCTCCCACCAAGTGTCACACAACAAGGTAATCTGAAGTGCATGATACCAACCAATCAATTTCATTTGAATTTATGATAAATATTTTAACGACTTAGCATTTTTCTTATAATATATTTTGATTATTTTCTTTCCATCTCCTCTACTCTTCCAAGAGCTTCCCAACCCACCCAACTTTATCTTCTTGTTCTATCTCTCAAGACAAAACAAAATGAAAGCACAAAAAGAATCTGGAGTTCACTTTGTGTTGGCCGATGACTCCTGAGCAAGGGGCCTGAACTTTAGCATCAATCAATGAATTTTCATGTTGTGTTCCTGCCTCGGCCTCATAGGGAAAGCAACTTTGAAATGTTTAGCTCCTTTTCTCTTTGTTTCTGCTACTGCCATACACACCCAAGAACTTTTAAGGCAAGAGCCTGAGCCTACATCCCAAAACAGTACAGGCAGATCCACCCACACCCAATATGCCAACTAAAGGGACAAATACTGTTTAAAAGCAGAAAATCATTCAACATGGCCATAAGGAGTATTATTCTCTAAAAAAAATGGACAATTAAAAAGTTTGGGTCAAGGTGAGGTCCTACCTGTTAGAACTCAGGCAGTCCCAAATCCAGAAATGAGCTCAAGATGAGCTATAGAAGGATTTCTAGCAGTTAGATAAGAGTCAGAATTCCTCATGAACTTGTGAAAAAGATTTTTTGGGAGTCATTTCCTTGCCTCTCACAGAAGGGACATGGCGATGCATTCACATGTACCTATACATTTAATAATCCCCTATGCTAGCATCCTAACCCTTTTCACCTCAGACCCCAGCTCTTTATACTCCCTGCCCAGGCATCTCAGAGAGAGAGAGAGAGAGAGAGAGAGAGAGAGAGAGAGAGAGAGTTCTTGCTAGTCTCAGGATTCCCTCTTGCTCCTCACTGTCTCTTTTTATCTCTACTATTTTCCCCTGCTCTCCTACTTCCTAACCCTGGCCTAATCCAGTCACCTTCTTCCTGCTCTGGCCTCTTCCGAATAGTTCAAATAGCTCTGGACACTTTCTCTCTCTTTTACACAGTAACACGGAGCAGCTGCTTCAGTAGTTTGCTCACCGTGTCCCCTTACGTCTACCACCAATCTCTTAATTACTGTGCCATCTCCCAGTCCTGCACAGTGGGTCTCGAGAATTATTAAATTGTTAATCTGTTAGTTACTAAAGATGTATCTTTGTCCTCCTGGGTGCATTTCCTCATTTAGAACAGGGAGGTGTGGTTCCTTTTAGGTTCTACTCTTCATGAAGTCTAGGAAGACTGGAGAGGAAGGGAGCACTAAGAACAAAACTGTATCTCCGTGCCATCAGCTAAAGTGCACACCCTGGAAGACAAATGGAGCCAGGTTTTCACCTTGCTTTCAGTAGCTTTGGGAACCTGAGTAAGAGGTCAGCAAATGTCAGCAAATCTGCCTCCGAGTGTGCCGCAAGAGCCTTTACTAAGCTCAGGGGGCACATTCTCTATAACAGACACTAAGCGCACAAAAGAAATGTGGCTTTCATCAACATGTAACGTTTGTTCCTCTGTGCTCTTGGTTTTTCCTTGATGATAGTGAACATACCATTGCTAGTTTTCTGATGCCAGCCTTGCAATGGCCCAGAACGATTTTTGATTATTCAGCTCTGTCGAGCACCGTGACCCAGTGTGTATCTTTGCCATCCTTCTTTCTCTCTCTTCCTGTGTGAATATAATCTTTTCCGTATATCATGGTTGGGTCTGGAGGTGAGAACGTTTCTCTACCTCTACCCAGGGAGATCGTTGACTCTCTATTTATATCCAGATGCCATGGAAGGCATCACTGGACTTCTCTACTTTTACTTATACAGAAGAAACGATATTTTTCTAGGGCGAAGAAACAGGAACTTTTTGCAATATTTCCTACAAGAAAAGGATCTAAGAAGCAATTAGTGTCCCGTGCCCATTCTGTGGTGGCGAAGAGACACCTTTGCGTCACCTGAGCCCTTTGCTACATCGTCTCAATCCTGAGCAGTTGTAAAATGTCTTTGCAAAGGACATCCGAGTGTACGGGAATTGCCTGTGTGTTGTGACTGCAATAAGATGTGATTGTTAAGAATTTCTCCTGCTTAGCTGACTTCCTCCTACTGGATTCTGTGGCAGTTTTTCCCCCTCCCCCTCTTCCTCTTCTGCTCTTGCAAAGGTGAAGCTGGTCAGGTTTCCTAATCCCCTTGGAATGGCTTGTCACAGCTTGAAGTTTAGTTCATTTGTTTGCTGCGAGACCTCTGCAGCCCAATGAACCACAACAATGAAAAGCTCAGCTTCGAGAGATTATATTGCTGTTTAAATTGTCTGGTTGGGAGCTTCATTCTTTGTGAATTTCCTGCCCCTTTAGGGAAAGGAGTGGCATTTTTAACCTCACAAATATGGTGTTCTGATGCACGTTCCTGGATTGAACACATGCTTTGTACTGCATATGTTCATGGAACTAGATAAATTAGAAACAATATAGTACTTGAAAAACATGGAGGAAAATGTACTGGAAAAATACAATTTGTTTACTCTAGGCTAGGTGATATGGTGTGGGATGTCCTTTTGTATATATGTTGCTTTTACTGGTTAATGAATAAAGAAACTGCCTTGGGTTGTGATATGGCAAAAAAGTAGAGCTAGGTGGAGAAACATAAACTGAATGCTGGGAGAAAGAAGGCAGAGTTGGGGAGACATCATGGAGCTGCCAGAGGAGAAAGACGCAAGCTGCCAGCTGGAATCTTGCCCATAGGTGATGTAGGAGAGTCATCCGTCTATGTGTTACTTTCATTGGTTAATAAAGAAACTGAGGCCAGCCCTTAGGTG
>LOEQ01004681.1:37012-55766 GCA_001685075.1 Bramus lutescens | reverse complement strand
GTGTGTGTGTGTGTGTGTGTGTGTGTGTGTGTGTGTGTGTGTGCGTATGTGTGTTCTGGTAGGACAGTTATTAGCAGAGAAAGACAGATAAGTAAAATACTTCCTAACAGCTTCTTTTGAAAGAAAGTGAACAGAACTGATGTATTTTGGCAGATAGCCAAATAGAACAGAGTTGTAAGGTAAAGGATTTGGTTTACCATGAGCAAAGCACTTAGGTGACTCCAGGAAACAGCACAGGAGAAAAATCACATGGTCATTCTAAAGGAGGTAGTTGAAATACCCTTAGGGACATGGGGTGATGACTTTCCCCAAGGTGAGTTCATGCTATGGTAAGCATTTTGGCAGGGTTCTGGGCCACCACTGTTTCTGTGAGAGGGTGGGGTTTGGGGAGGCAGGATTGGGGTTTACTCAGCTGGGCAAGCTGTTCCAGGTGAACATTTTGTAAAAATTAAATCAGCCATGATTACAGTTGCCCTGACTTTGGGCCATTTTCTCCACATCTCATCCCAAGGCAAGGCCTTCCATTAATCTTCAAAATCAGAAACCAAATGACTCTTCTCCTTGGGAAGTAGAGAAGTTAGCTCAACAGTGGCTAGCTCTAAATATGAGAAAGAGACTTAGTCCCAGAGCCACAGAATGGTCCAATACAGATGATGCTCTACTGAGCATCTTTAGACTCCAGTTCAACAGAGATATGGTGGCTTCTCAGATGTGCTAAGTCAGGATGGAAAAGCAAAGAGCATTCAAGCCCCTTGTTAAATTGAGGAATGTGTTTGCTTTGAAGAAAATCATGCCAGTGTTTTAGCCTGTGAAATTAAAGTTTGGGGAAATGAGTCTAGAGAGACAAGGAACCTTAACATGGATTACAGCTGGTTTTTACTGGGTAACCAATTGTGATTCAGGGTTATTGCCTCCAAAAAGTGCAAGCACCCTATTGCTGCTCAGGAGGAACTCAGAGTAAGTTTTGTATGATTAACAGCTTTTGTCAAAACTATTCCCATTGGTTTACTGACTCTTTGGTCTAGTGTATCCATAATTAATCAACACTAAAGAAAAGCCTGGAGGAACTTTACAAGCTATTTTCAAGATTGCATTGTAATTAAACTAAAATCTTCTCTACCAGTGCTTTTTGGGGAAGGGCACATAAATATTAAAAAGTAAAATTTTGGTAACTAAACATATTTAAAGAAAATTTGTGAATCAGAAAGAATGAAGATCAGCTTCATGGACTGTGCCTCTGTCCCTTCAATGTGCTTTTTGTTCGAGTTTTACAAATAAAGACTTTGCTATGCAGCCTGTGTGAGGCCACACTAAAAGAAGAAAATGTCTCCTGAGGAACAGGGTGAATGGCCTGAGAACTGAACACCCAAGACTTACATATAACTCTTTGCTTTTTCAAAAAAAAAAAAAAGAATGTGTAGAATTATACAGAAGGTCACAGACAGCCTAAAGAGACCAGGTATAAATCCAGGTGTTTGCAGACCCCATGTAATATCCTTATCAAGAGAAGGCTCTTGAAAACAGCAAATGAAACTGCTTTCTTCAGGTCTTGGAGAAGAAAGTTCATATTGACTCAAAAGGAACAGTGGCCATCCAATGGGAACCATGAAGAAACCCATGAGCTCCAGAGAAGGGAAATGCAAAGCTGCCTTTACTGGCCCTGAAGGTGAAAAGAATCACAGCTCTTTCTTCAAAACCATGTTGCTTCATCAGCCTAGTGAATGGATAACATATAGCGCTGAAAATAGCCATTTCAGAACACAGACTCAAAAACTATGATATTGAGTAGCAAAGAACAGGCTAAGGAGATGGTTCTAGAAGAAAAGTGCTTACACTACTGAGTTTGAACCCCAAGTGCCTCCAGAAAAGCCAGATAAACTGGTGTATATGCATAATCTTAACACTGGGAAGAGGCAGGAAAATCCCTAGGACTTGCTGGACAGCCTAGCAATAGGAGAGCTACAGGCCAGTGAGAGATCCTAAAGCAAAACATGAGGTACAGAGTGATAAGTTCCTGTCATGAATCTTTGGCCTCCCTTCTTGCACACACACAGACAGACACACGCAGGAACACTTACACACATAGACAGAATAGGTACAAATCATATATGTAGAAAAATAAGTATGCCATTTTGCTTAGCTGAAGGATCATAGATTTGTATTAGATGGTTTCTGGTTTTGTTTGTTTGATTTGTGTCCTGTTTTTATTAAAACACACAATAGAAGCAAATCAATGAAAACAGAAGTGTCTGATGAAGCTGAGGGGTTGAAATCCACACGAGAAGGGTTTCTCTTTTTTTTATGTATCTGGGGGCAACTGTTTCCAACTATATCTGAAGAGTGATCTGACTAGTAAAATTTAGATGATAAACCATGTCAAATATTTATATTTGAGATGTCAAAACCATTGAGTCAAACCCAGTCTTCAAAAACAGAGTTTATAATGAGTCAGTTTGATAAGTCAGCAGTATGGGCTCGTTTTCCACATAAGGAAATATGTTTTCAAATATTCTACACCCTCCAAAGTCCTCTTTGACACATCCATTTAAGATATTTCATTCTTTCTCCTGCCTTGGGCTGACCCTGGGACTTTGTATTAGTCAAAAGAACATTGAAAGCAGTGATATCACAGTTTTAAGCTTGATTTCAGTGGTTCTAACCGTTACTAATAAGCTGAGAAGTGGTTTCGTCTTCTTCAATAGGAACATGGGTAGCACGAAGCTTTTGAAATGGTGGCCTTTAGCATATTTCCTTCTCATCATGTGTCTGACAGTGGGAAGGAGTTGCTATACTATGGCAGTGAGTGGAATCCTCAAAGATTTCATCCCTGTGCTTGCCTGAATTATCAGTACCTTTAGCCCTATGCATGTGATAGTCCCGATTCAGACCTCTATTATCATGACTTGTGGGCTTTACCCTTGACCCTAAAGACTGCTCTCTGGATCACTTCTTTGGCTCCATAGAATCTTTTCTTAGATCTCCATTCTTCTATTCTCTGGTTCCATTTCTTTTCCTCTGTTTGTCCTGACTGTTTCTAAGCTATTGAGTTCCTTCAGTTGCCAACAGCCCCTTCCCCAACTACTCAGGATACTAACCTCTGTAACAACAGTACCAGAAGACCAAACCAGGAATTGAGTACTAGTCACTTAGGCATCACTTAGGTGGAGACATTTCCCAACACCTAAGTCCTATCCAGAAGGTTCACAAGGGATTACCTGGACTTACTCAGCAGTAATTTACTGTGGCTCGGGATTCCTCTTGTGCCAGTTTGAAGCCTCTTGACATTGTTATCAGCTTCTTAGGCTGTGATTTACCTCACTGCTTCTTCAATTGTCACCAGTCCGTTGTAGATGCTTTGTGCTAGAAAGATGATGTGGGATGTCCTTCTCTATATGTATAGTTTTTATTGGTTAATGAATAAAGTTGCTTTGACCTATGGAAGGGCAAAATATAGTCAGATTGGAGGAATAGAGAGAGTAGGCAGACATAAGTGTTAGCTAATAAGAAGCCTAAGCTATTAGTCAAGCAATGTCGTAATTAATATAGTTTCTGGATGATTCTTTGGAGGGTCTCGACAGCTGTGAAATGAAGGAGCTGTCTCTGTGTACAGGGGATAGATAGGGAATAATGCAACTCTGCCAGTCACAAGTAGGACTATTTAGGATCCCAGTGTGGAATACAGATGTGTAAGGATCCAGAAAATATAAGGCACCTAAAAGTAGGACCAGCCATTGTCAGTTTCCAATGGCAACTGTAATGTTGGTTCCTTGGATGATGATGACATTTTCAGCTATCAAGCTGTGACACATTGCTTCCACCGAAATGATCCAGTCTGCAAGACACGTGAAAAAGTTGCCCACTTCACCAGACCTCACCTCAATGCAATCCCACGCTATTTCTGCTCCAATTAAGCCTGCACTACAAGGAAAGGCCTCAAGGGATCAGTAACACAGAACCCTGTCTCCTGGCCCAATAAAGTGAACCTGAGGTGTTAAAACCAATCACAGTCATTAAGGCTTGTGTTTTGGACCAATCAGAACTTTGCCACCATCTCACAGTTACTCTTCAGAGTTTCTGTACCTCTTGTTAAAGTAGAAATGTTTTGGTGAAGCTTGTGATCAAATATCCCTTGTAGGGCTATAGCTTCAGAATCCTATAAGCTATGGTCATTTTTATAGCATCATATTGAGGCTTCTTTGGAATGTTTGAGATGACTGTCTGGTGCAGGCATGAAGGGTGTCTAGCTGCCTGTTTGACTGACAGACTTTCTTTTCAAGAGAGTACATTAAAAATCCAGTGGCTGATGACTAAGAAGTTAAATTCTCCCAGGCCCAATGTCGTCAACCATCCAAAGGAAGCTGAATATCATTAAGAGTGCTAGTTCTATAAATTATGAAACGTATAAAGTTATAAAAAATTAGTGCTGCCATCCTAACATATTTCGACAGTGCTCAAACATCATCCCCACCTGCCCAGCCACTGCTATATGAACAAATATACCCTAGCCTGATGGGATGACAAACTATGTAAAAGAGGACACTCTAGGCTTGTCTGGGGGCAGCCAACTGTGGAATGTGAAAGACACCCTCAATGAGAGCAAGGGTGCTTCTCCCCACAAATAACTGCTGCCATGTGCCTAAGCCTCTCTGAAACCAAACAAACTGTCCTGCTCACCTATAAATCTTGGGTTTTTCATCCACTGAAATTGGATTGGCTTGTCACCCAGCAATAGCTAACAGGCTCCAAGCAAAGGTAAGCTTAAAGATTAAATGACTGAAATTACGTGTCTACTATGAAATCAGATGTCATGCAACTTATTTTAAAAGCCAATTCAGCATTAAGCCCTGTGTACTGGACAAATGAGAGAAGTTCAGTTACAAAAATGAATCCCTGAAGGGAGTTTCAAAGATTGAGGAGCCAGGAAAAAGTGCAGGGGTAGACTGATTTGGGAGTCTGATCTACTAAGGGCCAACTCTTTTAGAACGAGATAATTAGTTACTTTTTCTTGTTGCTATAGTCAAATACTTGAAAAGGATAGATATCTAAATGTCACCATCTGGTAGAGCAGGGGACAGAAGGGGAAGCAAGGAAACAGAGCTGTATTTCTTACAGCATTGAAATGGAATTATCCCTCTCATGACACACACACACACCACGCATGCATCCACACACACCCTGAAATATTAAGACTCCAATGACTGTCCATAGTGTTTTGCTCCTCTTAGACAAACAAGTAGAGTTCCTACCTCTCAGTGAAATAGTTCTCATTTCTTCAAAAAGATACAAAGGTTCCTGCCTACTTATTCTATTCAGAGGATCAAGAACAGTAGTGTTTTATGGTTCTTACTCTTTAGTGTAATACTAGATCCTACTTCTATAATTTAAGATTCAATTACACTTGAAATTGGAGTAGCTACTTGTATTGAGATTCATCCTTTGTGTTACTATCAGTAGATACTCTCAGTTTGACACATCTTGTCAATATAACTCATTAGCTTATATTACATTCATGTGACAGTTCATGCCGAAGCCAGCTCACTCTTTTCCTGTTTTTTTCTCTCCTCTCCATTCCACTTTGTCTCTGTTCATTCTTCACTCTCATCTTCTATTTTGTCTTTGTTGAACTATATAATCAAAGGTGAAGTATTTGGATACCTAGGCAGCAAAGTGATTTCTTCTGGAAGAGTTTAGAAATGTTCTTGGATGTTCTAAGACATTAGTGGGGAGGAATACATCATACACACACACATACATACACACATACACACACATGCTGTGGCTGATACTCAATGATAACAGACTTCCTATCTCATAGTTGCAGAGGTCAGAAATCTCCAGTTGTGTTTATGGGACTGATCCAGGGATGAGCAGGAAGACTCCAGTGTGGGAACTGATTTCTAACCATGTCCTGATTCTAAGTCTCCTCGGTCTTCAAACTTAGCAGCTTCTTTTCATTTCCTTCCAGTCTTCTTTTCCCTGCTTTTCATTATATTAATTTTTTGAAGTACCATCCTTTCCCTTTAGGAGAGCTCTTTTGAGCTGCAAGTTCCACCTATGCAGATATTACAGGATAATCTCTTGACTCTAAGACCCTTAATTTAATCAAAACTTAAAAATAACCTTTGTCATGTAAGGCAATATAGTCATGTTTTAAGAATTAAGACATGAAAATCTGAATGAGCCATAATCTTACCCCCACAGAAAAATCACCAGAAAAAAAGTATTTTGAATACAAATTGAATATTAAACAAGACTTAGACATAGTGCTTACTTGTGGATTAGTGACATATGGATTGCTTTGCCCTTCAGTAGAAAATAAAACAAATTATGGTAATGTTTTCTTTAACATAACTAATCTTAAAATAAGTGTAGCTCAATAATACTGCTAATTTTTAAATTAAAAATTAATGGCTAAAATATGTCTATTTTAGGAGATAGTTTGAAAACTTTACAAGATTTCATAGAAAACAAAAATACTTCTCTACTAATGCTTTGACTTGGGTTGACTCATGACTCAATAGTAGAAGTAAAGTTGTCTTGAATATCAGACCCATGTGAATAAATTATTTGTAGCCTTTAATAAAAGGATTCTCGATGTAAATCTGTATGACACCTTTGCCTTCTCATGTATAAATTGGTATGTAATATCTCCTAGAATTTTGGCATTTGGATAATATCAGTTCTATAATTAACCTGCGGTCAACCTATTTCTCTCTTTTTAGAACAAAGTTATTCCATCAGCACCAGGAGAAAAAACACATTCCATAAAAATCATCTATTCAGGAACCATTATTTCTTGTTTAAGGGAAATGTAGAATAGATCTTAAATTCTTAAGACTTTCTTACCCTGAATTTCTTGTATCCAAGATATGATAGTAAATTCCCTATACTGATGACTGAATAAGAACTAAAGATTAAAATGATGACACAATCATTCAAGCTAAAGGCACACAATGTTTAATACACTTAATTATCCTCAAATTCTAGAGCCTTAGTAGAAAAATTTGGGGACCTAAAAAAATGATATAATGCTATAACTTGACTTTTTGTGTCCTCCCAAATTCATGTATTGCTATCCTAATCCCCAGGTGATAGTGTTAAGTGGGGTGTCCTTTGAGGAAGGGTTAGGTTTGTGAGAGCAGATTTCTCATATGATCAGTGGTCTTATGGAAGACATCTGGGGAGTTTCGTTTGTCCTGTTTTTATAAAGACATAGCAAGAAAATGGTTTCTCTGAACTGGAAGGCTAGCTAGCTCTCACCTGGTAGCAAATCTGTCAGTGTCTTAGCTTTGGACCTCACAGTTTCCAGACTCTGAAAAAGAGATCCCCATTGCGTATAAGACACCTGGCCTTGGAATTTTATTACTGTATTGTGAGTAGACTAGATTATCCAGTCTGCTAATACTGATCGGGTCTCAGTTCTATTGATGTGGAAATGTTTACTCAAGATGCCTTTCTCGCAGGCATTACTTAAGAAAACCACCAGTGGGAGTATTGTTATAAAACATATGAAGTTCTACAAGATTTTAGAGATGGAACAGAAGAATGAAGTTGGATGTGAGGGCTATCACTGTTCTTAGGATCTGAAGATTACAAAGAAAAGGAAAGGGGATGCGATGCAGCAGCTTGAGGGTGTGCGATTGGTAGCATAGATCATACTCTGTTGCTAAATAAACACAAATGGATAATGAATATTTTTGACCGCTAACCAGCAAAATCTATTTGAATACCTTATATTTAACCCAACATGATCCTTTAAATCTATTTGTTTATTAATGTATAAGTTATTTCTGGGTAGGTAAAGTTACTTCCTCAACACAAGTAAAAAACAAACATTTTGAGTCATCAGAGTACGTGATTACGGAGGCTTACCCTTCTTAGCTCTGCCATATTGGTGATTGTCTTATCCTACTTTGATTTTAATTTAAGATTTTTAAGGAAAATATAAATAGACATACTAAGAGAGGAACAGTGTTCTGAGAACCATATACACCAAGATAAATGCCTAAAATGTACCTTCTGTAGTAAATAATATGTTGCTTATGTTGAAATTAACTTACTTGGTATCGTTTTCACTATATAATATTAAAATTGAAACCACCAGAAGCGAACAGCCTCATTCCGCCTGGTAGCAAACCACCAAACCAGGTACTCCACAGTGCCACCATCTGGTTCCTTCCGTTTATGCAATTGTCCACAACCATCTTTTGGCACTGTGTTAACACAAGGAAGGCAGATAAGAAAGGGTATACCACTTTTCTTTGAGAAAAGCATAAAAAGACTTCACACCCATGAGTCAGAATAGGCAACTGGCCTGTAAGAACTGTGAAGAAAAGTAGCAAAGCAAAAGAAAATGTCAGGTAAGTACACAGGAGATAACAGCTCTAAATAGTGAGATGAGGCATGTATTCAAGAAAGAAAATAATAAGTTGGAGAAATGTAGAATATAATTTTACAGGATAAGATAAAATGCTAGAGAAATAAAAGATACTGTAAAGTTGCTAGAAGTTTCATATCATGACCTAAGCAATGAGGAGACTGGCTGACCTTGGTTCACAAGACTTACTAGTTGAACAAGTCTCACATTCAAAGGGTGAAATTGCCAATTTTTACTTTTTAACCCTACCTCCTTGCTTCCCCCTTTTCCTCTTTTAAATGCTATGCCTACTCAACATATACACGGGAATAGTTTATTACTTAGGGAATACATTTTGTTTAACAAGGCAAAGCAAGAAAGTCATCTGTGTGGTGTAGCTGATGAAGGTTGCATTCTTCAGTTATTGAAATCTAAGGAGTTGAAATATTTACCCTTGGCTTGTGAAAGGTACGAAGACTAAACTTATTCATCTTCAAACAAATGTAATAAGGAATGCTGGTCCATAGTTACACTTAAGAGTTATAAAATCTTACCCTGGTCATGTGCATCATCTGCCAGCCATGGGCATCCCCTCTTGCTTGCCAGGGTTCACTTACAGGAAGAATGAACCTTGAAGAATCAGTGAAGGTAACGGGGGTTACAGAGGCTAGAGGAAAGAAAATGAGGATGAGATGGCAGAGTTCATAAAATCTTAAGCAGGAAGAATGTGGATAGTTTTTGTTTTTCCTTCTTTCGTCTTTTTACTCTTTTTTTTAAGTTGGCTTGTATATCTGTTGATAAGCATTGCCAATAATCATATTGCCTATTTCAAAATTGCAAAGAAAATAAGCATATAAGCTCTTACTATAAAGAATGCTAAGTATTTTAGGTGATGGATATGTTAAGTAGATCAGTGATGAAATTATTCCATATTGTATGCATAATACTGAAAAGTTTTATAATTGCATATGGTTAATTTGTATTAAAAAAATAAGGAGAGTCAGCATATGCACAATCATGCCCAAGAAAAACTTGGATGCTGGAATATTCTGGAGCAGATCTTTTCTCTTTGGTCACTGAAAAAGATAACCCTTTCCTTATGCAACTTTTGAGGTCTTTGTGTGACTCCTTAAATCCCAGCTGAAATTTCGGGTTCATCTTCCAGAAGGAAAGGAAATCAGACGTGGCATAGGACAATGGAAAGAGCATGCATCCACCACAAAGTCACTGACACTGATCAGCCCGGGAACTGCCCCACTTCAGTATGCTTCCTCATGTTCAGAAATAGATTTTTTTTTTAGCTTCTAGCATATTTTCAGTCCAGATTTTGTTACACGCATCTTAAATACATTCAAATTAGGATCCACATACAAGTGTTTGGCTGCATCATGCTTCATCAACACTTTTATTTAGACACACCAGGCAAATGAAAAGTCATGCAAAAATGATGTCAATACATGTATGGGCTTATTCAAAAATGGAAAGGAAGAAATTGGAGAGATGGTTCAACAGTTACAAACATGCAGCGCTCTTTCAGAGAACATAATTTTGGTTACCATTACTCATAGAAGATGGCTCAAAACTGTCTGTAACTCTAGCTCGAGGACCCAACATCTTATGGGGCTTCATTAAAACTTTTATTCATTCATGTATGCATGTACACACACAAGCACACACACATACACAGAGTCACAAAATAAAAAGTATCTTCAATAAAACCCAGAAAGGTGACAACATTGACTAAGAAAGAATGCAATTACATATGTATTAATGCAAGTCATGATATCTTTTATGTTTCTAAATAATAAAAATTGATGTAAGACAATGTGTCTTAGTTAAGGCTTCTATTACTGTCAAGAAACACCATGACCACTGGCAACTATTATTAAAAAGGAAAACATTTAATTGGGTGGCTTACAGTTTAGAGGTTCAGTCTGTTATCTTCATGGTGGGACATCACAGCCAACAGGCAGTTGTGCTACTGGAGAAGAAACTAAGAATTCTATATCTTTGACCCACAGGTAGCAGGAAATGATCTGAGTGTCACACTAAATGAAGCTTGAGCAAAAGAGACCTCAAAAACCACTCTCACACTGAAACACTTTCTCAAACAAGTCCATGTCTACTTCAACAAGCACATACCTCCTGGAAATGCCACTCACTATGAGATTATAGGAGCCAATTGCATTCAAATTACCACATTCCAATCCTTGACCCCCATAAGCTTATAACCATATCATAATGCAAAACACTTTTAATTCAACTTCAGTGTCCCATAGTCTTACAATGTCACAGTCTTAACAATGTTCTTTTTTGAAAAAATAAAATAAAAAGTCAAACGTTCAAAGTCTCTTAACTGTAATTCTTTACAAAATGAAAATAAAACTCTCATACTTCCAACATATAATGACATAAGATAGAAATTACTGTTCCAAAATGGAGGAAAGGAAGCATAGTGAGGAAATACAGAAGCCAAAAAAAGCTGACCAAACAACAAACTCTGCATCTCCATCTCTGATGTCAAAATGTTCTTCAGATCTCCAATTTCTTTCACCTTTGTTGACTGCAACAAACTTCTTTCTCTTGTGCTGGTTCCACTCCCTGTTAGCAGCTCTGGCATCTCTAACATCTTGGAGTCTCCAAGGTAATGCAGACTTCTCTTTCAAAACTCCACATAATAGCCTCTTGGCCTCCTTTCAGGGATATCCTTAGCACATTCCTGGCCTCAGCAACATTCCCTAGTTTTGGGAAATATTCCATAATACATTTATTCTATTCTTAATTCTAAAGTCAGAACTACATGATCAAAGCTGCCAAGTTTTGCTGCTTGCTAGGGCTGGAATATGACTCTCTTGTTCGATTACATCTTCATCAGGTTTCTGGTTTCATGGTTTCTTTCACTGCCTAAGGTTGGCTCTTCTGAAACTGGTTTTGTAGACCAGGCTGGATTCACTTTCAAAGATTCACCAGTCCTCTCCCTTTCAAGTGCTGGGTTAAAAAGCATTCACCATAACACCTAACTCTGAGATTTTCTTTAATTCCTTTTCACAAATTGGAAATTTAACTGGGTGGGTTTTTACCCTTAGGTCACCACTCCCTTTTGGTGCAAGAGAATTGTCTGTATTCTGTCAAACATGTTTTAAATAAACGCTGATTAGCCAGGCAGGCAGTATAGGGGGGAAAAACAGAGAGGAAGTAGAAATGATGCAATGAGAACAGGAGAATTATGGGCTGGAGTGAGCTGATTCCTCCCACTCCTGCCTAGACCACCGCGGCAGCAGGATGTGAACTGCCCCACTGAAAAAGGTACTGAGGCACATGGCTAAAATAGATCTCTTATTACCCAATTATATTCGATGTTCTCGATTATTCATCGGACAACTAATGGACCAATCAGCTTTATAACTTATAGAGATCTCTGTGTGGTTTTCTTTGGGGCTTGCCAGCTGTGGGGTACTGAGCAGGACAGAAACCCCAACAAGCCATCCCTTCATGTTACACCCTTTATTTCATTTCTTAATCTATTTATCTCTTTGAATACAGGACTTCATCCCATTCCACTTCCTGATGCTCTCTTTCTCCTCAAAATTTATAATTTGCTATTTACCCTGCTCAGCTTGCTCCTTTAAATTATAAATCTTTATAAGCTTGAACACTAGTAACTACATGACAGAGTCTATAGTAGGCTGCTTTGGGATTTTCTCTGCCAATAGAATTAATCCAAATCTCTTAACTTTAGTCTCAGGCAGACTTTTCATACAAGGTCAAAAAGCAACCACATTTTTTTACCAAAATATCAGAAGAATAATCTCTAGGCAACATACTAAAATTGTTCTCTCCTGAAACCTCTTAAGCCAGGCTCGCACAGTTAAAATCTTCCATGATTCTACTAGAAATGCGCATCAAGCAGTGCTTAAAGCATTCCACTGCTCTCCTAACACAAAATCGCAAGGTCCAAATTCCTCCAAACAAAAGCATGGTCAGAGCTATCACAGCAATATCCCAGTACTTGGTACCAACTTCTATCTTAGAGTTCTATTGCTGTGAAGAGACACCGTGGCCACGGAAGCCCTTAAAAAGGAAAGTATTTATTTGGGTGGCTTACGATTCAGCGATTCAGTCCATTGTAATCCTGATAAAACATGGCAGCATGCAGGCAGACATAGTGCTGGAAAATGAGTCAAGGTTGCTACATCTTTGACCCAAAGGCAACAAAAAGTGATCTAAATATCACACTGAGTGAAGCTTGAGCAAAGAAGACCTCAAATCCCACTTCCATAGTGACATACTTCTTCCAACCACGTCCATTCCTAAGTCAACAAGGCCATGCCTCCTAAAAATGTCACTCCCTATGAAATTATGAGGGCCAATTACATTCAATCTAACATATGATCCATATGTGTTATCATTTCCTATAAAATCTAACTAAAATAGCTGTCTACACTCAATTCCAAATTCTGGAATATATTTACATTTTAGTCTTTTTTAAATTTTTTATGATTTATTTAACTTTATTTTATGTGCATTGGTGTGAAGGTGTCAGATCCCCTGGATCTGGATTTTCAGACAGTTGTGAGCTGACATGTGGGAGCTGGGAATTGAACCCGGTCTTCTGGAAGAGCAGTCAGTGCTCTTAACTGCTGAGCCATTTCTCCAGCCCTACATTTTAGTCTTTAAGAAAAATTTAATGTGATACAAATTTTGGATAGTTTGATCAGGGATATTTTATAATTTTGAGCTAGTATTAGGGACATATATAGAACAGTAGGTTCTTTTAACTTTTTTCAGTGAAAAGAGACTCACATGTACACACACAAACAGACAGACAGACACACACACACACTGCTCAGTTGATATCCTATAGATCAGGTATCTGATAGATTCCTAATGTCATTTTAGAACTGATCCAGTGTCACATACCAACATATCAACAGGAGAATTCCCTGCCCTTATCTCATAAGTGAAATCTATGTGGCAGTAAACACAGTTTATCCCTGCTTCTTAGTTTTAATATTCATATTTATTAGCATGGGCATATGGATGTACTGGACAGAAGCTCATTAATTAATGCATACATTTGTAATTTATCAGCTGCTCTTTTTCCACCAGCTGTGCTTTAAAAAAAAAGTGTATCTACTTTGAAAAAGCATGCATACCATTTTCCCAAGAAGAAAGTAAAATTTGATCTACTTGATTTCTCCACTATAAATTTGTGGATAAATGAAAAAAAAATAACTAGTGCAAAAATATTCAGCTCTCTGAGGCTGCAATGCAACCCATGTGGCCATAATTTCCCCAGTTGTGTCTTCTTATTTTGATAAGGAAATAATCAGATCATTTTTCCCAAAGAATGTCAGAAGCATTGACACGTGCTAAACCCGTGGAGTCATTGTGTAGAAGTTACACCCATGAGTTCACTAATTATGAAGAAAAAAGCATGTCAGAGACATAGAGAGAGTCACTTTTAATTGTAAATTTTGACTTACACTACAAAATTTAATCCCTCAAGATTTGTTAGTTTCTCAGTTGATGGGTGAAAATGGAATAATTGGGAAAGAAAAACATGTATGATTTCTGTCAGTTTTCTAGCCATGGATTGAAGAAGTATTGCCCAATAAATGCAACTGTTGAGGTTTAGTAACAATACTTCCTTTATTATGATATAAACTTCATACAAATGAGCTGAACCAATAACCTTTACTCCCTCATCACTTACCTAGTACACAGTTATGTTAACATTGTGTCTTGCCTGCTGTTTGATATAGCTGTATTATATCCACCTCCTGCTGAATTCTTGGCAAAGTTATTTGAATAACTACCTGGACAGCTATTAAATTTTATGTAACTTGACATCCTATAACTCTTAAGTGAGTTGTTTATTTGGATATAAGATCTAAATATTTTTATGATGAAATATAGAGTGCATTTTGTTATTAGTTTGATATTTTACTATTTGTATGTATACAAATATATATTCAGACTTAAATTGGATGAATCATATAATTAATGATTCAAAATATTCATCATTTCTCCCCTTTTCCCTTATATAAAATAGTGGTACAGATAATTAATGGTATTTCAGTTTCTATGAAATGCAATAACTCTAGTCTAATAAGTTCTGTCTAATATATTCAGAGTCTCTCTAACTCAAGGTGCATGATCATTTTTTGTTCCTGTCTCATTTACTTAGGCTTTAAAACCCAAGGCTTCCTTCCAAGTTCTTCTACTTCTCAGCTTCTGCTTTGCACAATTTACAAAATTCTCTTTACAATCTCAAGTTAGAATTCGATTACTTCTCTTAAGATGTTTCCTTAATTATTACAACCAGAAATACCATGTTGAGTCTTTGGATTAGTCAGGGTTATCTAAGAATCAAAACCAAGAGTAACTATATAGTAAAAAAAAGAAATTGTTGGATTGACTTATACAATACAAGTTAGATAGTCAATGATTGTTTTCACATTGGACATGGTGAGAAATTACTAGTAACTCAATCCATGAGACTGGATGGCTCAATACTCCTAATATAGCACACTGTAGAACTACTGTGTCTCTGTCCATGTCAGAGGGCTGAAGAATCTTGGTTCTTATGTCAGCAAAAAATGGTAGCTGCACGAATTCACTAACAAGACATGAAGACAAACATGGAAAAGTACTCAATCTCAAATGAGATGTTGGCATCAAATGTCCCACTCACTGTTTCGCTTTGGTTATCTAAAACTCAACTGCCATTGTGAGTTTCATGGATATTTCTTGTTGTCTACCCAAAAGATACATTTAGTATGGAAAACACACTTACTTTTCTTTATTTCCTTTTACTTATTAATATCATTTTCAGTGCAGAAGCTATTCTCATATTTAAATCTCCTGTAGTCCCTTCAAACTACATTTGCTGACAAAACTGGTCACAAAGTCTTTGAACTCTGTTTCTTGCATACTTTTAATTCTATTCGTCTACTTGTTTCATTGTTTGGACAGTGCAAAAAAGATTCACATGTCAAATTAGAACTGGTCTCAAAGAATTTTAGCAATAGGTTTTTCACACTCACAGAATGACTGCTGTTTGCTTCATAGACTTCAATCCCCCAAACTCCATATACTTCATCAAACTCTAAATCCTAAGTTTCAAACTTTCAGCATTTAGGTCTATGCAAGACTTATGATTCATGATTTCAAAGTCAGGAAAAAGCTTGGGAGAAAATGGAGTTGTAGAGAAATAATCTTCCATAGTGTAAAATTATAACCACAGATTTTATTCACCAGTAGAGATAATTATAAACACATAATTCAGGTATAAATTATTCAACCTACAAGCAAAACTCTCCAAATGTTTCTCTGCTTCACTATTTTGACTCAATCCAATAATATGTGATCCTAATTATGAAAATTCTAAGGATGGGTTTTGGAGATCTGACCTTTTATACTGCTAGATGAAATAGGCAGTATTCTCTAAAGGAATTAAACCGGCAGAATGTGTGCCTGCACATCACATAGTTGTGGACACAAACATTCCAAAGGCACATGTGTTGGAAAGGCTTTCATGATGCTGTCTGTACAACTGAGCGATAATCATGCTGAAGAGGTAGAAGAACACGTAGCTGCCCAACCCAGGTAGCAAAGACAGCTCAGTCTGATTCTGGAAGCCTGGAAACCCTTGAGAAATGCTGATGTTGAGTGCAGGTTGCAAGACTGAGCTGAGTCCGATATCAGCTGAGGTCTATAGTGATAGGTCTATGGCACCTTTTTTTAGACTTCATTCTAATCTAAATTGCCCTTTGAATGATGCCACCCACATTAGGAATGCTCCTGTGCTTCTTGTCACTGTCCTACATGTGTTCTATTTGAAAGTGCCCTGCAGACGCATAGGCTCATATCACCAGCTCTGCATGTCTCTCAGTCTACAGAAGTTGATAGCCTACACCAAGACCAACCATCATACTAGGTACATGGATATGTTGGAAACTCTTATGTTTCCTTGATACAGTCCAAATTCTGAATTATAGATGGGATGTAGACCTAAAATCACTAGGTTGATTTTTATTAACTACCAAATCATAATATCAATTGCAAAAATGATACTTAAAGCAACACACACACATGTACACATGGTAGTGCACCAGCTCTGTCTTAACTTCCCATCTCCAGGAAGCACATAGTGGGGAATCTCTGTAAGGACTTTTATCCTTTTATTTATTTTTGCACAAATTTCCAGATTTTTTTCCTCGTAATATCAGGAAAGGTATTGCCATGGTGTCATGACATTGCTTTGTACCTGTGTGCAAATAGCATAATAGAGACACCCAAATTGTTTACAGAGCAAACAGCACCTATCACTGCTTGATTCCTAGCTGTAGAGGACATGGAACATTTGAAGAATGTCATGGGAGTCATGGATAATAAATCCATGGAGGTTGCACTGAGCCTCTTTCCTGAAGTCATTCTTCCCTGAAAGACCAAGAGCCTGTGATGGGAGAAGTGGCCTCAAAGCTTGATTAGATGTCCTCAAGATTTCTTTTACATTAAGATAAAATTCACAATTACATGTGTGCTGATATCTTGAGCAATAAGCACCACCCTCATTTAAAGTTCATTTTCTTATTCCTTGGCTAGGTTGACGATTTTTTTCAAATTCTTGGACTTTCTTTCCTTTTGCTCTTGTGCCTTATGAGAGACATCCCCAACATTCAAGTGTAATTCTCAACTGCAACTTCATTTCCCAAAGCAAATTCACATTTTAGGAAGTGTTTGTTATTAGCAGTGACCCTTTGCCTTAGGACATGTCTTTTGTATTCATTCTTTTTTTTGCTTTTGATTAACCAATATTATACATTGGTTTATATTTTAAAGAACAGAGATTTATGTTAGGTCATAGTTTTGGAAAACCTGGCCCAGAGATTTCATCTCATGATAGCCTTTTGACTAACAGAGTCCCAAGGAGTCAAGGGCATTTCAAGATAGAAACTTCTCTTTGAGAGAGAGAGAGAGAGAGAGAGAGAGAGAGAGAGAGAGAGAGAGTTTCATGTGCAGTGTGTGAATGTGTAAGTGTACATGTATTTTTGTCTCTATTTCTCTTGAAAAGTCCTCAGTATTCCAAAATGTGGTGTTCTGTCTGATGACCTCATCATATCCAAGAAGTCTCACATCTAAATGCTGTATTTGAACTATTTCTATTCCATTGACACCTCATAATGCACATTAAATTTCAGTGTAAGCTTGGAGGTATAAAAAGCATAATCAATATGTGGGAAGAATTCTACATAGAAAGTTTCCCCCTTCTGCCATTTCATAGATCATGGAACAAAACGCAAACACCATTATTCATCCAGCTTGCTATAATAGTCATAGTGAAGCCATATCAAAAAGAATATGGTGCCCTGGGATCAGAGGCCATTTGGCTGCCTTTCTCAGCTCTGTCATTTAAACATGAGCCTCACAGAATTCACCTAGATTAGTCAGTACACAGAATCTGATCTCTTTAGCTTAGAAAGTTTTGGCTATTTGAAACCTTGATTCATAACAACCAACATCAAACTCAAAAGAAATACTAAAGCTGTGTGCTTCAAAACATATGCCAAAATGTTTTTATATGAATTATTACCTCTAAAGGAACAGGTGACTATTGGAACGTAGTGATTTATTAGCATTTGGAATTTATTTCTTATGTTCATAAAATAATTGCATGAATAGTTAGTTATGTAACAGAGAGGTTGTTTTTTCTTTCTTTCTTTTTTTTTTTTTGTCTAACTGTACTGTAGAACCTATTTCTGGAGAATCACTTTGCTCCTTGGTTGAAAGTAAGGGATGTCTTTCCTAGAACACAATTCCAGATGAAGAATATAAAAGAGCTGCATAGCTTTCTTTTTTTTTTTTTAGTTAAATGGAATTTGGGGAAAGGTTAGAACACACTATATGAAGGGACAACATGTGTAGAAGACAAAAAGAACAAAGATCAGATAACTGAAACCTGAGACTTTGATAGAAGTATGTGCAAAAAAATGATGTCCAACTCAGGATTACTGGGGTTTTAGGTGGCTTGACTTCTTTCTGTCTTAGCTAGCATTTCTACATTGCTATGAAGAGACATTATGGCAATGTCAACCCTTATAAAGGAAACATGTAATTGGAGTGGCTTGCTTAAAGTTTCAGAGGTTCAATCCATTATCATCATGGTGGGGAACATGGCAGCATGAAGGCAGACTTGGTGCTAGAGCTGAGATTCCTATACCTTGCAGCCAACAGGAAGTCAACTGAGACAGCCTGCCCCCCACCCAGAGACACACTTCCTTCAACAAGGCCATACCCACTCCAACAAAGCCACTTCTCTTAATGGTGCCACTCCCTATGAGATTATGGAGGCCAGTTCCATTCAAACTTGTTGTAGAGGGAGGAGCGGCAAGC